>JAEQBH010005611.1:0-237031 GCA_016808115.1 Tetrastigma voinierianum | reverse complement strand
TTTAAACTATTCGGTCGGGACACTTTATTAGGGGTTGGTATGGTTGGATTAACCTAACTGTGCCACTAAAACTATATCCATAATTGGTTTTCAATTTGTCATTTATATAAACAAAAAATTTAACCATAAACATAATTAATTGAATCTTCGATTAACCATTTTTTTTGGTTAACTATATATCGGTTTTTTGTTAACCAAAATTAAAAGATAAATTTATAATTCCATAATTGTATATTAAAATTCAAATTCCAATAATTACTATAAATAAATAAAAATGTAAAAAAAAAAAAAGAATAAATTGTTATCAATTCATTTGCAATTCTATGACATTTGGTTCATTTATAATACGTTCAAATAATATATGAAATGTGTGATTAGATAATTTATTCATGAATTTTTTTAATCAATTACATATTTTAACTACTTCAATAAAAAAAGAAACTATATCCAAAATAATCACAACATATATGCTTTGGTTTAACGAGATTAGATAGGTCTAACGAGATTAGATAGGTCTAAAGAGTATATGATATTATATATTGCTATATACTACTAATATAAGTATATAACCATAAAATCTGAAGCATAATATCTTCCTCAAATTTCAAAAACAAACATTATATTAAAATATTAATGTAACCCTCTAACCAAAAAAAATTATTATAGTAATTCATCCACAAAATTTAAGAAACTATGAATATTAAAAAGTTGGTGTATTGATAAAATATCAATATCACCTTTGTAAGATTATTTTCATAAATTATACGATAGTGTTGACCTATATAATTTATTGTCATAATATATATTATATGCATTATATTTTATAATGTTAGTATAATATTTATATTTTTTTTTTCAGTTGGTCAACCGAAACCACAAGTTTTTTGTATTTTGTAAACCTAAACTTAAACTTAAACTGAAAATTGTATAAAACAAAAACCAAAATCGAACCAATCAGTTTGGTTAACCTATTTTCGATTCTGTTTCGGTTTGTTTTCTCAGTTGGTTCGATTTCTTAAGTTTTTTTGCCCAACTCTACAGTTTAATATATTATAACAAAATATTTAAATATAAAAAAATTTCAATTTTTCCTATTTGGAAATTCATTCCAATAAGCCCTAGTTCAATTGATTTGAAACCCAATGCCAATAAATAATTCAATGAACTTCCTGATCCGCGCACATCTATTCAAGGGTCCAAAGGGCATCAAGGACCGTGTAGACTTTTCATATATATTTTAAATGATTCAAAGTGAGGTCTAAGGTTTGAGTTCCAGTGTGAATGGTTTACTACTGTGAAACCCCAGAAAATCGAAGATTTTGGATAAGGGTAAAGTAAATTTCGAGATTTGAAAATCCGAGATTTTCACAGATCTCGGATGACTAAGCGGACTTCTCCGTTGAAATCGTCTCGCAGTTTAAGCCTCTACGTCGAATTTCGTTAGATTCGAGGTGGAGTCGAGTTTCCGTTTTTGAGGCGTGGGGTGTCGGATGACACATGGCAAGATAAGGGGATGTTACGCTGACATATAGAAGTGTGACAGCATAAAGGTAGCTCACAATTAAGCCATGTGTGGGAAATGGATTCATGGCTCGTAGAGTATATGAGTGATAATCCATAAAAATTAAAGTAAGGGAAATAAAAGAAAATCATGAAAAGGAGAGCCACACCTTGGTTTTGAGGAAATGAGAGCAATTTCCTCTATTTGACCAGTAAGGATGTGCTCAAAAGGAGGAGAAGGAAAAGAAAGAAAATGGAGAGAAATGAGGAGAAAATGAAAGGAAAATGAGAAGAGAAATGAGAAAAAGGAAAAGAAAAGCAAAAAGAAAGGAAAGAAGGAAAGAAGGAACAAGAAAGAAAAGAATCCGTAGAGAGAAAAGGAAGGAAAAGGAGAAGAAAGGAAAGGAAAAGGAGGATTTTCCCGGGTTTCGGGCGGTCGACGTTCGAAAGTTCGAGGACTAAAGTTAGTCTTGCCTTGTGGGATGCACGTGTGGACCTTGAAAAGTTGGAGTTCGACAAACTCAAGAGGTAGGATATTTCCTACTTGGTTTGCACAGCTAAAGGAACTTTTTATAATGAGTAGGGGTTCTTGTGGGAGGCGGCGAGAATTTATGTAAATTAGTTCCGGGCCTTAGGACTAAGGGTATGGATTCATGACGGTTTTGATTGTGGAAGTTAGGGTTTTAATTAGAAACTGAAAGTTTATAGGTATCATGGTTGTTTGATGTGATGATAAGAATTGGAACCAAAATGGTTCATGTTTGCGAAGGGGCCGTGAGGTACCCTGTTGAATGGTCCTAATTTTGAGACCTTGTTGTGTGTTATGGCTTGCTTAAATAACATGCAGTGTGTGGAAATGTTATATTGATGCATGCTTTTTGATGTATTAATATGTTTTGCATGGAGGTAGATTATATGTATAAATTATAATTATCCATGGTGTGTAAATGTTTCATGTAGTGCTCATTCATGCATGTAACATGAGGAAAATGCATTGGCATCATGCATTTCACATGCACGGTCACATCGCGTCAGGTCGGGTGTGGGTGCGGTGGGATTTATTCATCGGTGTTGGTGAATGGGTCGTGAACTTTCGGGAAAAAATGGGACAAGTCCAGGTAGAGATTCATGAGTGTGTAAATGATCAAATGATAAATTACATGTTTGGGGCGGAGCAAGTTGGGAATTAGATCCTGAGGTGAAAGTCCGCGGTTTATTCGCGGTTGAACATGGATCTCGGCTTGATGCAAGTTCGTGAAAATGTTGAAAAGGCGTGCGGCGTCCTACGGTGTAAACCCGGAAATCCGTGGCCCACAAAATAAAGGAAAGAATCAAAAATCGAGTTTTGATAAATAGAGGTGGAGGTTTTCGATGGTTTTAGTCGAGTGTGTGGTAGTTTTATTTCACATTTAGGCGTTCAGGTGTGAGAGTCGGTTGGGACTTCAGTGGTGAGCGCAAAGTCGCATCTCATGCATGATATAGACATTTCATATAGAAAATAATTGTATGGAATGTGATTGCTTGTTTATATATGTCATTGCATATGCATTTTAGGTGGGGAGTAACCCTTGTAGGAAAACTTTCTACTGGGCTTTGCTCACCCCGTCGTGGGACCCCCTTTCAGGTACAGGGACTATCCAGGGAGATGGTACGTAGCAGAGGTAGCCTTTGAAAAGAAAGCCGAAATGTGGCTTTAAGTAAATATTTTGTACAAATGTATAAATCTTTATGTAGAACAAACATGAAAACTATGAGAATATAGTTGGCATATTTATTTTGAGTATTGGTTTGTGGGCCCAAGAGGCTATTTTTACTCAGGTATACGTCTCGTGATACGAGATGTATAGATTTTCCGCAGGTTGACGGGTAGTCCAGCGGACACCCACCAGTTTGGGGCGTCACAACTACATTGTAATAAAATACTTAATTATAAAAAAATACAAAATTTCCTATTTAACGTGAAAATTCATGTGAGTAAGCCTAAATCAGTGGTTTAAAACACTAAGCAATACATAAGAAGGGGAAAAGACTTAGATTTGAAACTTCTTGAGAACATATTACTATATTATTATAATTCCAAGTGAATGGTTCTCACAAAAAAAAAAAAAAAACTTGAAAATTCATAACCACTTTCTTTTAATGGACACATAACCACCTTGTAAGATTGTCGAGGAGATTAGGGTTTTGCTATGATTTTATTTACATAGGGTTTTTAGGGTTTAGGGTTTAGGATTGTTTTTTATACACTCATATGAGAAAAAACCATAAAATAAAAATCCAAGCTTGTAAAATACAAATTTGAAGTAGCTATTTAAATATGTCTATCATATCTAGCTTAAGTGGTAGAACGCTCATCATTTCAAATAGACACAAGGTATAAGGAGGGGTCCTAGGTTCAAGTGTCAATTGTGATAGTTTACTGTCTTGATATTACAAGTGTAATAAAAAAAAGTAGCTATTTTTTATTAAATGTATAACATTTGACTATCCAATTAGTAAATTTTAACGGTACTTGAATGGTAGCAATTCCAATGTGAGTTTGCTTAACTCTTGCTAGACAATCTTGAGGGGTACAACATCATGGGCGTAATTTTTAAGGGCTTAGGTTCAAAGTGAATTATATGAACATTTTATAATGTTATTTAATCCACAGTAACAATTTTTATATCTAATATTAGATGGGAAAATAAATTGTTAAAACTGCATGTATATGAGTTTTTTTTCACGCATGATATGATTTATGATTTTTAAAGGTCTCATGAATTTTTTCCTCAACTATTCATTTCTCCTTTAAGCAAAAAGGGGTGGTTTTTTCGTCATTCTTGACCCGAAATCTCTCCTCTACACGTTTTTACATAGTTTTCTTCCTTAATAAAATGGTTATTCCACAACATCTAGGTTTTCATTTGTTTCATGTTTTAATCATCGTTGTTTTGATGCGTCATTTGTTTGTCGTTATCATGGTACGGTGTTTCTTTATTGTGTGAAGGCGATTCAGACGAGCAAAGTATATCTTATCAGCGACAAGAAATCAAATCAACGGTCGTCAATAAGCTGCAAAACTTGAATCATAAGTATTCTAATCATAATAGTAATATCAAATGTGTAAGTTCAATTATCAAATATATAGACTTTGAGCCAATTCATCATGCTATTTTCATCCTTTATATTTTTTAACGATTTTTCTATTTGGATAATTTTGTCATATCAATATATTATGGTTTATTCTTTATTCTTTTAGACTTTATAATCATTCTCATATTCATAATAAAACATTTTCTTATGTTCATAGTTTTTTTTCATAAGAATTTTCATATAAAATCTTGATGTTTATCTTGTTTTCGTATTTTATTATTGTTACATGGATTTCAACATGACCCATGGCAATGGACTTATTAAGTGCCTAGAACTTTGTAATATAGGTACATTGTACCTTATCGATATTAATTCGATGTGGGACACATACTAAGGAATTTGTGCAGCATGTTTGAAAATAAGCATGCCTTTTTTTTCCTTAAGAGAAAGCGCATAGAAAGAGCATCAAATATGCACGCGTACCTTTGTACCTTTTTATATTGCTTAAAGATAACAATGACAGATATACCCGAATTACTCAAAAGATCTTATTGGAGCTATTTCTCCCAACTTTTCCTCATCATCCATTGACCAAGGGTTGCCTAATGCCCAAGAACCCAAAGTTGAAAGAGAAAGAAATGGATTAACGTGCACCAACAGAAACAAGGTGTGTTCGATGAGGGCCAATCAATTCTAAATTATTGTTTAGCATGTATTTGCACTTGTTACATAAATTTAGGAGATTCTTTTAGCACAATTTAATTTGTCTGAAAATAAAATTTCTAATTAGCTCCCTTAATATATATATATATATATATATATATATATAAAGTTGTTGCAATTAGGGGGTAGAGGGGAAGCTTATTTTGTGAGAAGTTTTGTATTAATGTATGTCTCTAAAAGTAGTAATTAAGAAAAATGAAATGACTTATTTTTGTAGTGAATGTGATCTATGCTGTTTTCTTTCTGTTTTGGCATCAACTGCTTGCCAATGATCATTTCAATAGAAAAGCCATAAGCAATTTGATCGCGATCCCACATCGGTTTATCTGAGTTTGAGGTGGTATAAGTTGAGATCTCCCATCCTATCGGTCCGATATTTTTGGGTTAGCTTTCCAATTGAGCTTGGGTACATATCATTAATGCTTTCATTTGAGAATTAGTACGTAGCGGAAATGATTACTTGGTGCCTCGAGAGAGAAGTCCCGAGTGAAAGATATCGAGTGTGAACCACGTTCGACTTCTTTATGGGTGGACAATGATATGGTCTCACATTGGATTCATATGAGATTGTGGAGTATTATTTAAGCTAGAAAGATTCTCCCATCAAACCAGCTTTTTGGGTTGAGCTCTCCTATTGGGTTTGGGTACTTATCATTGGTGTTTTCATTGAGAGTCGATGTGTAGTAGGAAAGGGTTACTTGGAAGAGGTCTTGTGTTGCCCCAAATCCAGGGGTCCCGTTGACAACCCGTAAACCAGCGGAATTCCTGTGGATTTCGGGTGACCCGATACCACACTGTTATGTCCCATTTATCGGGATCCATATTTTCACAAAATCGGATTGAGTCTCCTTTGTTCGGGGAGCTCTACCCAACATACAACCTGTATAACCATATCCCATCCAGGGTCTCAACAGAAGTAGTATTGACCCTATAGGGTCCATGTCCATATCCCCAATATACAATTATATCACAACTACCCGTGGATACAAAGTTACTCGACACCACCTCAATACATCCCTTTATCGGGATCCATTTATTCACATTTAAATATAAAATATGAAAGTAAAACACTTAATTACAACTCATAAGAGTCCAATCATGGCACTCTTACCATAATTACATACCCGACTATTTAGACAATAGTCCCAAAAGAATTTAATTACAATTCTTTTATACAAAATACTTTTTACAAAAGTAATAGTGAGGCCACAAATCGGCCTCCTTCATAATCACGGCCTCGTCGGAAAGCCATCTCCTTGTATACTCCCTGTACTTGAAAGGGGGTCCCACGAAGGGGTGAGCAATGCTCAGTAGTGATAATCTCCTATAAGGGTTACTCCCCACCTTAGTGCTCATACAATGATCAAACCAACCCATACACATCCAAGTGAAAATGTCTACATGAATGTTGTATGTCATGCATGGAATGTCTTCATGCCCATATCCCGAGTCACTCACCGGCTCCCTCACACACGCCTATGCCAAGTGTGACAACCGTCACTAGTAGTACCAGCACATATCACGAGCCTTACGGCTCGTGGTACTAATGCAAGTGCTTGATGGGCAACTAATCCAGTCAATCGACTCCTATCACACCTTCGAAGTCTATGTGATAACCATGGTTGTGTGTCTTCTTTAGGTAATAAAACTTTTAAAACTACGTTCTTGGGTCTCTTACACCCATACAGAACTTTTCGGATCACACCGCGGGTCTCTTACACTCATGTTCTAAGCTTTTCACCTGAGGGGTTTAATGACCCCCTTCTTGCTCCCCCCCACACACATTAATTATATTTCACTTTATGATTTGAACCATGAGTCATTTATTGAATGTGATCAAGTGCGAGCTACTACCGTTCATCAACGATGATGGATGACCATACCCATGCATACACACCTATGTCATGCGATGATCGTGCATATGAAATGCAATCATGCCATTTCACTCTATGTCATGCTACATGCAACATTTATAAATTTCGGATAATTATATTTCCCATATATAATTTCCATTCATCACAATTTCCATGTTAATACATCACCCAAGCACCTATTAACATGATTTTGACACACAACCGCATATTATTTATTTTTCTAACAATACACATGAAATGACCCAAATCTTGGACCCATATAAAATAGGGCAACTCTTGGTCCTTTCACGGTTTGTCACCGAATTACTATGATACCAAAACACACAACAAAACCCGAAGGCATCAGTTTCGGTCGAGCCAAACCTCAACATGGTCAGAGGCGCAGAAAAGCAGTCCCAAAAATTCAACGTTGTCGAAATTAATAAAAATTCCTACACTCAGTCCTAAAAATTTAGGAATGAAATTTAACGGCCTCTAAGAAAACCTCAAGCCATTAAATGACCTTTACATTAGAAATAACCCAAGTAAGAAAATTCCCTACCTCATGGAGTGTGACGAAATTCCAAGATTTTGGTACCCACGTGTAGCTTGCGATGTGTGGATCAACTTTGCCTTTTGCTCTGACAAAAACCCAAGAATTTCCATAGATCTGAGAGAAAAGTTTATCTCTCTACTTTTCTCCTCTCTCTCTCTCTCTACCTCATAGAGTTTGACGAAATTCCAAGATTTTGGTACCCACGCGTAGCTTGCGATGCGTGTATCAACTTTGCTTTTTACTCCGACAAAAACCCACTGCCCGATTTCTATAGATCTAAGAGAAAAGTTTATCTCTCTACTTTTCTCCTCTATCTCTCTTTCTTACTCCTCCTCACAATTCGTTTTTCTTTTTTTTTTCCTTTTGACTTTCTATCATTTTATTTTATTTTATTTAAATATGTATAAATACATTATTGAGTCCATTTTACCCCAAAAACAATTTATTTCTTTTCAGTTCAATTTATTTTAAATGAACTTAGCTCAAACCATTTCCTGACTTCCAAGATTTTCGTAAAAATCTTGTCCTTGAAGTCACTGGACGACTTATCACCCAAAAAATCATAAAAATATTCCGACGGTCTCAGAATTCGATGAAACTTTTTTGGGTCACTAGATTTCGCGAGACGAATTTAACGGTGTAGTCCGTTTTGTCATCCGAGATCTAGAGAATTTTTTAAGCTTTTCTAAACCATTATGATAATTTATTATTATTATTATTATTATTATTATCATTTATCATTTTTTAAAAATTCAATTTTACCGGATTTTATAGGTCGCCTCATACCCCCGAAGGGTTTGAATGGGTGGATAATATTGATATGAACCTACATCAATTTTATACGAGACTGTAAAGTGATATTTAACCTTGAAAGGTTGTCTCACATATTATATATATTAGATGGGTTGTTTTAGGTTAAGCTTTCCCATTCGACACAATTTCAAGACAAAGTATTTTTTTTTAATTTCATGGCAGCCATGCAGTATCTTGTCTGGCGTGTGGCTTCGTCGGCTGAAAGACCGAAGGCAGTGGGCCTCCCCAAATTGCAAGTGTGGTAAAGTGTAGATGCACTTTGTTCCTAATTGTAGGCTCAGTGCTCTTTCTATCTGGGCCATCCCCACAAATTATAAAATCACAAAGCTCTCATATATATATATATATACCAGCAGACACGGTTTGCTTCAGAAGAGAGCAGCTGACTTCGATAATTAGAAGCTGAAAATAAGTTTGTGAGATAAGGATGAAGCTGTGGTTGCTGCTTCTGATTATCATGATGCTGATCATATATAAAACATCAACTTCATAAACTTCAGAACCGAGATAACTGCCCAGCTTGATGCGGAAACGTAACGATCCATCATCCATTTGGAATTGGAAATGCTAATTGTGCTATGAATCAGAGTTTCCTTCTCAACTGCAGCAACGGTCAGCCATTTTTGCTTCAACGCATTCCTGTTCTCGATATATCACCGGCACAAGGCACTGTAACTGTTGACCTTCAAACTGAATGGTACGAGCCTACTCTAACTAACAAAATATTCTCTGGCGGATTCAACCTGGAAGGCAGTCCATTTACGTTGTCCAGCACCACCCAGTTCGTAGTTCTTGGCTGCAACGTTATGGCTTTCATCGTCGAGGGTGAGCAGATTCGGAGCTGGTGTGTATCTTTCTGCAATGAAGATGGGATGGGTCCTGACGACCTTGCCTCTTGCTCCGGGGTTGGATGCTGCAAGACCTCCATTCCGAACCATCTCAAGAGCTTTAATCTTTCAGTGATTAACCTAAATATTTCCACTACCAGTAGGTTTTTGGGCCTGCACATGTTCTTGGCTGAAAGAGGGACGTTCGATTTTTCGGAAACGAAACAGTTTCAGAACCTCAACCGGACAATAGATTCGCAGGTGAAGCTTCAATGGATGGTGGGAGAAGAGAGTTGCAAGGAAGCACAATCCAACTGCCGAGAAAACAGTGTTTGTGTAGACTCTACCAATGGCCATCCTGGATATCGCTGCATCTGTAAACCAGGCTTCTCAGGAAATCCCTATAGTTCTAATGGTTGCCAAGGTAGTCCTCATCATCCAACTCCTCTACATCTCTTTTCTTAGATATCTTATCATACATAACTATTAATTGACTTAACTTACATAAATATCTCTTTTCTTAACATGATTCAGACATTGATGAGTGTGAGGAACCGAATAAATGCCCATGCCAAGGTTTTTGCTTGAATACAGTTGGGAACTACACTTGCCGCTGCCCATTGGGAATGCAGGGTGACGGGAAAGTTGGTTGCAGAGGACACCATGCTGCTACTATATTCGTAGGTAATATGTTCTTAATTTCCTCTTCTTGAAAAAGTATCAAATTCAATATTCTAATAGCAATATGCTGTTGCACATGACACTTCAAAACATGTAGTTTCATTGTAACTATAGACTAAATCAAATTATCTAGAATTAGGGGTGCAATCGAGTCGAGTAGAGTCTATATATAGAGTAAAGCTCGAGTTTGACTCTTTGGTAAAACTCGAAGCTCGAATTCGACTCAAACTCAATCGAGCTTTTTGTCAAATGATCGCAACTTGATTCGAAAAATGGTCGAGCTACTCGAACTCGACTAGACAAAGCTCGAATCAATTAAAAAATTAATAAATAAATAATTATACTCGAACTCGACTCGACTTGAGTTCAACTCGATCAAGTTTGAATAAATTTAAATTCAATAATAATAAATTATCTGTTAAGCTCACAATTAGTTAGAATCGGGTATTGTGATACTTGAACTCGACTTGACAAGCTATTTGAGCTTGACTCGATTAAGTAGCTCCGAGTCGAATTTGAGTATTCTAAGAGTTGAGATCGAGTAGCCGACTCATTCACTATCTAGAATCTATAAACCTTAAGCCATTATTTTATATCGATCTATGAACATTAGAAGGGCATAGTTGGAGGGTATGTGGTAGGAACTCCCCTAATTTTGTGACTCATGGCTGATCTTTGTCACATAAATTTAGAAAATTTTCAGTTTAATGAACTTACTCATGAGTAATAATGGGGTGCTTCCATTTCTATATTTTGTGTGCAGGCATAGGCTTGAGCTTTGGATTCTTATTGGCACTTTGGCTTTTTCGGCTGTACTTACTGGTCCAAAAACAGAACACCACCAAACAGAAAAGAAAAATTTTCAAGAGAAATGGTGGGTTATTGCACAGACAACAGATCTCTTCAGACAAAGGCAAACTCAGAAAAATCAAAATTTTCACATCCGAGGAGTTGGAGGTACAGATCACTGCAATGACAGCAGAATCCTGGGACAAGGAGGCCAGGAACTGTTTACAACAGTATTACGAGATGGAAGCCTTGTAGCTGTGAAGAAGTCTGAAATGATGGATAAAGGTCAGATGGAAGACTTCATCAACCAGGTTGTGATACTTTCACAGATCAACCATAGACATGTAGTGAAATTGTTAGGTTGCTGTCTAGAAACCAGTTCATTTTACTAGTATGATGTACCCCTAATGGAACCCTTTCCCGATCACATTCATGATCAGCTGGAGGAGCTCCAATGAAATGGGCGGATCGGTTCAGAATAGCTAAGGAAGTTGCAGGAGCAATTGCTTATATGCATTCCGCTGCTGTTCTACCGATCTATCATAGAGACATTAAGTCAAGTAACATACTACTAGACAAGAAATATAGAGCGAAATTGTGCGATTTCGGGATTTCAAGGTCTGTCCCAACAGGAAAAACTCACTTGACTACTTCCGTACAAGGCACCTTCGGGTACTTAGATCCTGAGTACTTCCAGTCATACCAGTGTACAGCGAAGAGCGATGTTTACAGCTTTGGGGTAGTTCTTGTTGAGCTGACCGGAAAGAAGATGGAAATTTCCATGGTGAGATCTGAGGATGATATGGGATTGACAGCACACTTCATATCCTCAGTAAAAGACAATCATCTCTTGGATGTATTAGATCCACAAGTAGTGTTGGAGGGAGAAAAGGAGGAGCTGTTGATTGTTGCTAGCCTTGCACTGAGATGCTTGAAGTTGAATGGAAGGAAAAGGCCAACAATGAAACAGGTTGCTTTGGAACTGGAAAATTTGGAGAACAGACGAAAGCGTCTACCTGCTGATCATCAACAAGAACATCAAGATGGAAATAATTGCTCCGCCAATTGAACCATCCAGAAGGTTGGAGAGAAGTGAGTTGGTGCTAGACATTCAGAGCTACTGATTAACTCATCAACATTTTAACATGCTAAAAGATGATGAAAAATCAATGGACTTTCCATACTTTTCATTTGTAATGTATAGGAACAATAACAATGTCAAAACAGGATTAGGAATAATTTGTAGCTAGCATTGTGAATTTCAAATTCAACTGCTTAAACCACTTAAGTTATAATTAATGAGAGCATATATATGTATCCAGAAAATGTGTCTGAATAATTCACTTGATTTTATTCGATTACTTTATTCAGTAAAGATTTATGTTAATGGGAAATATTTTAAAATTAAGGAGAATTGGTATTGTAGGTAGTGAGTAGAGATTAAATGTGGAGAGAAAAACTTTAGATATCTCGTTTTTCATGGGAAATTATGTTTATATGGCACAAACACTCAAAATTAGAAAGGAAAATGAAACACTTTCTATAACCAACCAAACATGTCATAAGTGAACCAAAATTATCCAAATATATGGTGTTACGAGGACATCACATTTAGGGATGGCAACCGGGCAAGTTTGGGCCGGCGATATGACCTAAACTCGTACCGTTAATTTAAATGGTTTCCCATACCCGTTACTTAAAATATTAAAGAGGTCGGGATGGGACATGATGGTATATGGAATGAAATTCTATATGATCCCGTTTAGCTAATTTTTTTTATTGTTTTAATATTTATTTTATTATATTAGAATTGATATATATTATAAATAAATAAGATATTATTTTTTTATAATTTTATTTTATCAAAAAATCTATTATTATTATTATTATTTTATATAAAAATATAAAATACAAATAAAACAAAATATTTTTTAATATATTATTGGAGTAGGGCTAAGCAATACTCGAACTCGACCCTTCAAAAACTTGATTACATAAATCCCAAACCTGCGAAAATCTCGATTATACAATTTTCATACATTAGAAACGTGATGAAAACCCGAAAAAACCTGTCCCGTTGTCATCCCTAATCACATTTGAACCCAAAAAAGCCTTCATGTGGGACTCATATGTTCCTCTCTCCTATCTTCTCTGCTCTCTTGAATCACCTATCCCATTAGGTGTGGGGTGGAAACCCGAAAAACTCATCTCGTCAGCCCATCATTTGGGGTCAGGCCCAACATGTATTCACAAAAAATTTAAAAAATTCATTAATAAGTCATAAAAAGTTAAAAACAAACAAGCTGAATATTGAAAGCAAATTGCTTTCAACAAAAAACAAAAAAAAAAAAAAAAACACAAAGCCACCTAAGTTTTCATGAAGAATTTTTTTTTATTACTACAATCATTTTAGTTGGATTTCTTTCTCCTTGGTGTTGGGTGGTGGTTGTTCTTCCAAGGATTTCAAAGTTGTTAATGGAACGAGATAAATTTAATCCCACGTGTGTCGCGCATGGGAGACCAATCGAGAAAATACCCGCAGGCTAGTAGGCAGGCCCAAAGTGTGGAGGCCCTAACCCTTGGCATTCTCATATCGTACGCCTATGCAGAAGCGCTAGTCCATCATACTCCTCGCATCACCCTGGGCATGTCCTTTGATAGGGTTTGAAAAATGGGCTCGCAGGCCCACTCACCAAACCCAAAGAAGAAGCGAGCCCAATGAAACACCCAGGCCCCTGGCTCTAGCCCAAAACGAAGGCCCAGTTCGCTCGCCCCAAAGGCAGTCATGGATAATTTGAAAAGCCCATCTTACCAAAATCGGACTAAATCTCGTAATAAAGGAATGGATGAATCTGATAACATCTTATCCTATAAATCTAACTAAATCTCCAACTAAATCTCATAAGCAAGGAAAATAGGATAATTAACGATAAACAGTTTATCCTGCAAATCAAACCGGATCTCACCAATAAGGAAGGAGGATAATTCTTAATAAACTACTCCTTCAATATCCCTTATTAAAATCCAGATAAAAAGGCGGGAAATATCCCATCGATGGGAAAGAATCCTTACTACCCTCTAATTGGGAATAATATGTACTATAAATACCAGGCCACCCCATCGGTGAAAGGTACGCAAAAACATTCGCCCTCTAAGCAGTCTATCTTTTCTCTCAGCGAGGAACTAACTTAGGCATCGGAGCGGCCACGGGCGAAGCCCCAGTCGACCCACCTTCTTTCTTGTTTTTGCAGAGGAGTACCACATCCAGAGCTTGCAGACCATCCCAGCATGAGTCCTATCTTCGGCTATACGACCCCAATACGCTCTAGCCCAGTCCGGTTGAAAAAAGCATCATCAGTTGGCGCCATGTACAGACCATCTGAGTTCCTTTATAAATAAAGGCCCGATCTCTTAGTTGCGATGGTATCAGCTTGGAACACAAGTAGAACAACGCCAATCCACCAAGGATGAAGGACCCAGCCAGGCGGCATGAATGGCAAGCCTGCATGTGGCGTTAAAAATGATACGAAGCCAACGGATGAGGTGGAGGCACTGCAGCCTCCTGACCAGCGATGGGAGGATTAGTGCAACTCACCGAGGCCCGGTCTGGCATACGGGAGCGCGGCAAACTGGGAAGGTCATAACATCACCCCTCATGAAGGGCAACATATTCTCGGCACTCCCCGAGGAGCCGAGCATAAGCGAGAGTCGGTAGGGCCAAGGGCATGGACCGCACCCAGCCCTTGGAGAGGAGGCGGTGAAGCGACACTCGAGAGGCATGAATTCCATGCATCCTTAGCAAGGAGCGGAGAAGAAATCATGGGTAGGGTTCAGAGCCTCCAGCAGGAACTCAGCCGCGTAAAGGAAGTTGTAAGGGGACGAGCTCTTGATACTATGGACACCTAGGTGCAACAGACTGAGTCACCGTTCGCGACTGAGGTGCTCCTTCCCTCTTCCAGCAAAGTTCAGAATGCCACAAGTGGAAGCGTTCGATGGTGCCAGAGATCCCGTCGATCATCTCAACACTTACAAGAATCAAATGGAGTTGCATGGGTATCAAGACCTTGTGCGATGCAGAGCTTTTGCTATTATGTTAAAAGGCCCAACCTTGGCTTGGTTTAACAAGCTTCCGCCCTCATCAATCTCCTCATTCAGAGAGCTATCCATTGCATTCGTCTCCCACTTCATTGGAGCCAAAACATACAGAAAGCCAAGTTATCATCTGTTGACCATCATGAGCTCGCAAAGAACTGAGTCCTATGTTCGGAGGTTGGCCTTGAGTCTCGAAGGTAGATATACCTGACGAAAAGTTCGCGATCACCGCCTTCATTGCTGGGCTAGGAGTGCAGTCTAAAGATTTGATGTTTTCCATCTCAAAAAACCCTCAGGCAAGCATGGCTGAGGTGCTCGCTAAAGTGGAAAAATACATTAATGGTGAAGAAGCCCTCATATCCAAGAAAGGAAGCTCCTCCACCCATAAAGAGAAAAGCGAGGCCTGATAAGCGATAGGGACGGAGCCTAAGAAGACAAAATGGCTAGGAAAGGTCTCCAAAGAAGATGAAACGGTCCCGAAGGAGGCGTGGAAGCCTCGGGAGGCGCACAAATACACCTTAGCGAGCAGCGACAACATTATTCACCTCGGCGGTTTACCCCTCTGACAGCCACAGTATCGTAGGTCTTGTACAAAGTACAAAACGAACAATTCCTGAGGTGGCCATCCCGGATGAAGTCAGACCTCGCCACAAGAGATAACACCAGGTATTGTGAGTTCCATAGGGATTATGGGCATCGCACGGATGATTGCATATAACTAAGAAAATAAATAGAATACTTAATTCGGCTTGGGTATCTCAACGCTTCCTGCTTTTGAGGTCGAGGCCCGAATCGGGCTCAAAGTTAGGAGCAGGCTCGGCGACCACGCCACCACCACCCTCGGACAACAACTCGGCCTGCTTGACCTTTAGGGAAATACATGTGATCTCGGAGGATTCCCGGGAGGAGGAGTCCGGCTCGGCGGGAAGCGTCTGCGCATCATCAGGTCAAGAGAGGTAATGGAAGTACAATCTGTGTCCAAACTGCCTTGGCTCGACACATCCATAACATTCTCTCACTTAGATATGGAGGGATGCCAACACCCCTGATAATCCGAAAACGTGATGTGTATAAATGTCTCCTTTATGTCTTGTGAAGTGCCATCGCTAAGTAATATAATTATTGCCTATGGTACGGATATCGATCCATGGGGATAGGTGTGTTGAATCTGATTGGCTTGTGAATATTATCTAGATATAAGTGTTGTGTGAAAGAGTACTAGTGTCTGAATGTAAACTAAACTAATTGATCTGAATGAATTATTGTGTAATGGAGACTAGGGCTATGTCTCCCCCTGTCACTTTCGATGGATTATTTCTTAAAGATGATATTATTCAGTTTATTTATGATTTATTAATGGCTAGGTGATCTTGCTTATGAAATACCCTCTCTCGAGGTGTATCCGCCTATCCTAAGCTAGTAGAGTTAGTGTATCTACGCTGACTCGATACTTGAAATGCTTAAATGTTCTAACCTTAAATACCACCTTCGGGATCGGAATATCTCTATTTACCGAATCAACCGAAGGCTGCTCTACTCAGATCCTTGGGTCTCCTCATCTCTCAAATCTCGGATCTCCAGTATAGTCACGCTAATGTTGGCCAGACATCACCATGTAAATGATTCACAGATATAAAGAAGATGCTAACAAATTATAAACAACTGAATAATATAAAATACTAATCTTTAATCCATGCAAATATGACAGGGTTCAACAACACCCTAGGTATAAATCTAGAACATCTTGAGCGAGAAAACATAAATAGTTAATCTATAAAACATCAGTCTTTCTGTCCGAAAAGAAGAAGATACAAAATGATGGCTCTTCTCCCAGGTCAAAGTCCTACTGCAGTGATTTCCGTGCCCTAGTTCATACGTTCCTCGATCTCCGATCCTCCCTTGAATTCTGGTCCCCTTTTTGCTTTTAATGATTGAGAGGCATAACTCGCGCTGACGTCGCGACGTTGCAATGTCGCGATGTTGAGGCGCGTCAGCGGCGTTGGGGCCAATCCGCGGCGTTAAGATATGCATAGCGTTGCCGCTTGTTGACCCGTATATGTTATTGGCGTGGCGGCGTGGGGCGTCGGCGATAGGGGCGTCTGGCGTAGGGCGTCGCGGCGATGGGGCGTCGCGCGTTCCGGCCATCTTGTACGCGCCTCATACGCTCCAAAAATGCTTCCAAAGTTGCCCTTTTCACTGCGTTCCACGCACGATCGCCTGGAATCAGATATCGGGCTCTGGCATTATGTATTTAAATATAAAATGACGCCAAAAATGTAAGGCAGTCTTGGGTATGACACACAGATATTCTGAAGCCACTCATCACACCCCCGAACTTAGTTTCTTGCTTGTCCCACTAGCAAGAACTAACTCTAAATGAACACACACCTACATACTTTATGGTCTAACACGAAGATAGTGATACGTGCTGATAGATAAAGGATCAAATTGGGCCAGACTCACCTGCATTTGTTGTTTTATTTGAAGTTCACGGGATTCGCAAAGGTGTTAGACTTTCGAAGAACTAGGTTGAACTTCGATTGAAGTTGACTAGTGCCTCAGCCTTCGAGGTATTCAATAACCTTTCCCAAGGACCCTATGTGCGTTAAATAAATGACCTCTAGTGTACACTTAGGTTCCGACGCCCCTAAACTTGAGTTCAACTCGCCTAATTGGGAAAATCTAACTACAAAAGGATCGGAACGCACTGTTTGTAATTTCTAATATACCTACTCACAACATAGAACAAAACTAGTGCCCGTAAGTTTGTGTTAAGTGTTCATGTAGCGGGGATTAGTTGGTGACTCCCCACTAGTTGGTTAAGGGCAGGGCATTCGAGTTCCTGAGCATGCCGAACACTCAACTAAGCCTAAGGGCCCTAAGGTAAATGAAACTTCCATCTTTGTCCTGGGCGGTGAAGTTAATGACTCCGACCGGTTGGCTCGGGGCATTGGGCTTTGAAGGCCTCGGATTTGTGCAGGATTTGGTGGAAGATCCCACTTATTCTATCTCTATTTTTTTATTTTTTTATTTTAGGGCTCGAAGGTAATCCTCTTTTATTCATGGTGTCTCATCTCTTTTGTGTTTAGAGACTCCCAGGGTTTGTTGAACCTTCGTAGTCGGGCTCGGCACCTAGGCATACCCTAGAGATCATTTGTGTGTGAGTGTGATAGGCTCCTTGAGAAATAGTTTCTTAAATAACCGGAGGTGAGTCGCTATGCCTCCCCACCTATTCGACCTAATTCCTTAGCATTCGGAACATCGATAGATCAACTCTTCCATGACAATAGTGGATTCGGCTCAGGTGATCCATACACTCTCAAGCATAGCATCACATACACAAACTACCTAAACACGCCACCACTACACATGTATATGATCTACCTAAAACACAAACATGACTAAACACAAAACTCAACATCCTAAGATGAGCAAGCGTAGATGAAACTAAACAGAAATGTAAACTAACATGCATAAATGAAAATAAGCTACAGCACAAATAAACACAAAACTAATCTAATAAAAACCCAAACACCCTGACCACCCCCAAAAACAAAAATGGCGTGTCCTTGCAATGAAATAACAAAAGAAGGTGGAGGAACTCCCACACGGTGATCAGGCCGGAGTCAACGTGGTGGCGGTGGCAGCGGTAGTGGTGGGCAGAAGAAGGCTGTCTGTTGGGCTTGGAGGCTGCTGGCTGTGAAGAATAGTGGCTTGGTTGGCGACACTTGATGCGCATATCGCGTGAAGTGCCTCCATATCCTATGTGAGGGACTACGGTGCTCCACAGGTCTCATCCCGGAATGCATCAAAGCGCTCGATGGGGCGACAGGGTCCTCTAAATCATGAAGGTGAAGATTTGGAGGCGCCTCGAGAATTTGTTGTGGTGGTGGTGGAGGTGGAGTGATGAAGGACTGCTGATGTCCTCTAGGGGTGTAGGGAGTCCAAAGCGGGCACGATAGTCATGGAAGCTCGTCGTCCAGGGCTCATGACTGAATCGTAGGTCCCCTTAGGTCGTCAGTACGCCCGGTTTGTCCCTCTTAACCGATATTGCTTTGATGGGGTGTAACCAAGCCTCATTGTCATCTAGGGGCACCCCGGCTCATTTGCATAAGCCATAAATGAGAAAAGGGTGCCCCGAGTTCATCTTAGTGTCCCGATTATGGAGGATGGCATCCTCTATAACACCTTAACATCGAAGGAATATCTGAGATGATGGCATAATTGAAGCGAGCGCGCTTGGCGATCCACTTCACACCACGTTCGTCGTCGGAATGAGGCGGCGTGATGAAGTGATGCGGTACTAAAGGATATAGGCCGTCGCGGCCTTAAAATGGACGGCGTGGCCCTCATTGTTGAGTTTCCACTCACCCCGTCCGTTTGTCAAGACCCTAATGACTTCGGGGTAGTCGGGTCGCTCGTAAAGTCGATCAAAAGGCTCCGGGGGAACATGATCAAGATTATAAAAGTGGTTGATAGACTCCGGCGGCGAAGTCTGCCAGCACACCGTACCAGTTCTTGACGACGTGGGAGCGGATTGGCGTAGAGTCTCGCACCACACTCGCCATGTTTGGATGAGGTGGTTGGCCGAAGTCTTCTTGGCGTCCCTTGGCCGCCCGATCATCTTGCGGAAAAAATCGCTCCGAGTGGTGAAACCCTTTTTCCTTAATAAAGCGGTTCTTGCGGATGGTGCTAAGACGTTCGGCGCACCCTCGTTAACGAACCGGCGTGACATCGAAATTCGAGTCGGGTCCTCAACGGCGGAGCCACAGTTTATCGCGACGACCGGCTTTTGCGGACATTGGTGAAAGTACTAGAGCTCCTAGAAGGACAATTAACTCAAATGGCACCAGAAATTGGCACCTAAGGAGTTAGCTAAGATAATATGTTGAGCACCTCTGATGCATTATAAACACTAGGGCCCGAATGAGCCCGCAGAGAAGAAGACACATTACCAGGGCGTATGACACACTGGCGGCTCACCCGAAACCTAAGATGGAGTACGAGACCTAAGGAGGAGGACGAGACCGATACAAGGACACCTACGTGTACTGTGGAAGGGGCGAGACCGGGACTGTGGATTAGGACGAGACTTAAGGTGGCGGTGTCAGAAAGGGTGTCGGAGGGCAAAACAATGGCCTCCTACTGGTGCGGGAGTGGACTCCGGCAAGGGTTGGTGCAGGTTCGCGACACAGGGGCACTAGGGTTCAGGCAAGGAGGAGAAAGGGTAGGAGCAAAAATGGGGGGGTGTTTGGCCTTAAACAGGGTCAACGTCGCGACGTTCGGGTGCAACATCGCGACGTTCCAAAGAGTGGTAAAAATCAACGTCGCGACGTTGATATCCAATGTCGTGACGTTCCAGAGAGGTGCAAAACCAACGTCGTGACGTTGAGATCCAACGTCGCGATGTCCCAGAGGGGTTGAGATCCAACGTCGTGATGTTGAGATCCAGCGTCCGGCGTTCAGAGGGTTGAGACAGCGTCGTGGCGTTGAGATCTGCGTCGGCGTTAGAGAGGGTCAAATCCAGCGTCGTGACGTTGAAATCAACGTCGCGGCGTGCGGAGAAGGTCAAGCGCGTCGACGTCGAGAGAGAAGGCCAAAATGTACATTATGCAACCATGGTCTAAAATGAGAAAACTCCCTCGTGGCAAATGGGACACTGGACTTTTGTGGTGCTGCACGCCAGGCGGATCCTCCCAATCACATCGATCCACGCGGGTCTGACGGAGATCACATCCAAAAAGAGAGTTCGATTACGAGACGAGAACAACAAACCAATACAACAGCAGATAATAAAAAAATTGAACCGGAGAAAGGAAAATTGCAAGAAAAACTTGGAGTTTGCCTCCCGAAGCGCTATGTTTAATGTCGTTAGCTCGAGCTGACCCCCAGATCTCAATGTGCTCGGGAACCCGAGCTCCAATGATAAACTACTTTGTACTTCTAACCCGGATGCGATCAATGGAATGAGATGCAGCACCCGCGTGAAATTCACCCTCAAATACGACTTCAACGTTGTGTGTTAAGCTGCAGGAATGTTCCTTTCTCGGGATGTAACCTCTACCCCTCCATTATTGGAAAGACCTTAGTCCTTGTGAAAGGTCGACCATCTAGACTTCAATTTCGAGAAAAAAGTTTAGACGAATTAAATAAGAGGACGGTTGCCACATCTCAATTTAGCTACGGTAATGTGTTTATCATTCCAGGGCCTTTAATGCTTTCCTTGTAAATGCGAGCATTTTCATAAGCTTCATTCTGGTCGTCTAGTTCAGCGAGATGCGATCGCTTCTCAGGCTGAGTATCTTGTCCATGTTCAGCGCCGGAGGTTGCCCGGTAGGCTCGATGCTCCAATTCCACTGGCAGGTGACATGCTTTGCCATAAACAATTCGAAAGGTGACATCCCAAGGTGTTTAAATCTTTATTCGTGTGAGTGCCTAAATCAATCTTTTTAGACCAGTCCTTCCTTGGCCATTAACCGTTTTCTCCAGAATGGACTTAATTTCTCGTTGTGCCTCTAGTTGCCCATTTGGTATGGGTGATATGCAAGGAGAATCGATGGCGCCCTTCTTTCAAAACCTTGTCAATCATCTTATTGCGAAGAAATAAATCAAGTTATACGTGATCGATTAACTGAGTTCAGATGTAAAGTGTAGCTGCGGAGAATTTAGCCACTACCTTGGCATCATTAGTGTCACACCCCGATCGATTAGGCCAGGTTAGAATCGAGCGGTTCGGGTGCGAAACCATATACTGGGACTCCTTATTTATTTATTTATTTTTTTTTTCGGTGCTGAACTTATATCTGTGGTATATAAACAATTTTTGTAATAACCAACAATCATTTACATTTACAAATGAACTACCACCGGAGTGGTATATATTAAAATTTATATACACATATACTAAGTCCCATTCTATCTGAATACACATACATATACATATCTAATACAACATCGAGAGATCGCGGAGCGATCTTTGGTGAGCACCACGTCTGCGAGATGGCCGATACAGGCGGGTGTGGAATGTCCTGTCCTCTTTATCTCCTCTTCGGTACCTGCAGTTGAACACGGGTGCTAAGCTTTACGCTTAGTGGGAACATATAGGCAGTAACGACCAATAACAATATTGCGATCATATCTTTTACATTTGCTATTACTTATGCATATAACGAGAGTCTATTCTTATGTGACTACAACTCATATCATATTATACATGTAAGATTTTATTACATTTCAAATTCCTATCATCATCTTGTTCATATTACTTCCTGTGTCATGTCTTTTCTGAGTTGTAACTCATATCTACATGTATGTCAGATCAAATCATATTTGAAGTAACTTATACGTATACAATGGCAATTCAGAACAGATCAAGTTATAGTAGATTCATACGAGTCAAATCAAACTAATACCAATACATATTAGACTCTTATCATTATCTCGGCCGAAGCCATTAATCAACTCCCTTTTGAAATTACATTTCATGATCTGGGATGCCTGTTAAATCCTTTTTGTTTTCGTTTTATTAATTTTCATTTTCAAAAGTGTCGCGACCCGAATCCCCTACTTGACCCGATTGGCGGATCCAAGCTGGAGCCCGGTTTACTCCGACGTTTTCAATCAAAACATTTATTTCGTCTTATTAAATTTTCTTTTCAAAAGTGTCGCGACCCGAATCCCCGACTTGACCCGGTTGGCGGATCCAAGCTGGAGCCCGGTTTACTCCGACATTTTCAATTATCTTTCCAAAACATTTGTTTATGTTATTCTATTTCAGACCTTTTTAATTAATCGAAAGCACTTCTTTTCGGGCAATCCCATAAACACTTATAATTTCAAAAGACCCTTAACATTTACATTTAACAAAATGCATTTACAAAATGATGCCTTTTTACTATGTCCGTGTAATGTAAAGATACTTATACAAATACACTTTTAATACCATCGTTTTCCCTTTTTGGTTGTGATTCCACATATAGCTATAAATTCGACATCCACGGCCAGTTCGATTGGTGAATCCTGCACGTTTGTCATTACCGATGGTAATGTGATTTCACATTCAATATTACTGCGTCTCACATATGACTATAAATTCGACATTCCACGACAGATTGAGTTGGTGAATCACGTCACCATCTGTCATTCATTAACAATGTGATTCGCATTCAATTATTACCGTCCTTATGGCTCGCAAATTAGACATTCATAGCGGTCGATTGGTGAATCACGTGCATACGTCATTCATTAACGATGTGATTTACTTGTTAATTATTACCGTCTCACATATGGCTATAGAAGTCGACATTCTGGCGAATTCGATTTAGTGAATCCACATGCATCTGTCATTCATTAGCAATGTGATTCGCATTCATTATGCAGTCTCACGCCTTGGCTATGGAAGTCGGCATTCCGCGGCCAGTTCGGTTGGTGAATCGTGTCGTGTCATTGTTAGCAATGTGATTTCGCATTCAATTATTACCCGTCTCACATATGGCTATGAAATTAGGCATTCCTGACGGTCGGTTGGTGAATCACGTCACATGCATCATTCGTAGCAATGTGATTTCGCGTGAACAAATGCGGTTACCTTCTGAATTGATTGGTGAATCCCGGAGTCATGTCGGTCATTCAATGATACATTTCAAATCAATTTACTTTTATGCGGTAATTTTAAACATCGTCCAAATACATGCACACATGCATCGTGTGACAAACATTTGAATAACAATCATTCAAATCAATATATATATACATATATATATTTCACAATTAGCACATTCATAACCCGATCATAATCACATTTCAATTCTAATATCACTTCGTATTATCTTTTCAAAGATATCACGCAATCTATACACATTTCATATGCTCATTTACATATTCATTCACGTATACTCATTCATAAATGCTCATTCACGTGTTCATTCACGTATACTCACATTCATATACACTCAGTCATAAATTCAATTGGCATTATACTCATTCATGTATACTTATTCATAAATTACTCATTCACATATTCAATCACGTATACTCATTCATATACCCATTTACTTATACTCGTTTCATTTGTTATCATTTTACGGTGATATGTGATAATAATCATATATCACTTAACCACGATATGTGTTCATGACATATTGCCTCGCATGTTCACAATCATGTTTCAATTCGTTTTCATTTTCATTTCCATAATCATTTTCATGTTTCATGAACATATCTTCCACATTTTCATTTTCTACTTTTTCCTTGTTTCATGCCTATTACATATGGCACTTCATATTCTTAATGAAGTATGATGTCTGAGATCACACCTCATTCATATATTCTCATTTTTATGAATCTAGTTTACTTAAGGGTGGAATCAATCAATCGGATCATCAATTAAAGTTATGGCATTTCATACCCGACTAGTCATTCTGGAATTTTCTAGTGACAGTTGTATTACTCATTTTCGAGGTCTTAACTTCATATTTTACACTATGTCCTTATACTCATTTAAATCTAAGGTGCTAAGGGTTCTATTCAACTGGAATCACTGATTCGAACACCGAGAAACTCAGGGTCTACGTCTGAACAACTTGGGACTACTTTCATGTTCAAAGCTGATGCAGGAATTTTTCTTGCGTAACCCAGCTTGAGTGAATTTTAGATCCACATAGGATCAGGGTGACGATTCCTTCTCTTTAAGTTTAGTTCTCCTTGGAAGTCTATTTCTTAGCCACTTGAATCACTCAAATCGGATAGAAATGGGAAGTTATGGCCAGAATCTGGCCCCAGGACGAACGGAAAACGAACAAGTTCTACCGGTAGGACTTAACTACGGTATAACGGCCAAAAATGACCAGAATCAAAGTTCTGGTGAGACAACTTCTACCAGTAGAACTCTCCGAAAGTGCCAGAATGTGTGTTTTCTCACATTTTTTCCATATGTTTCAACTCTAATCAACTCTATACCTCATAAATACTTGAAGACCACTTCAAATTCATCTTATGATCTCTTTTCTACTCAGTTATCATTCAATCCTTCTCTTATTTCAAAGACCTATTATGAATTTCTTCAAAACCATTCTGTAGGTCTTAACCATACCACATACCAAATACCCCTACAAATTTATTAGGGTTTGTTCTTGACCCTTTTTCTTTGCAGTGTGTAAATCCAACCTCGCGGGGAGGATTCCATGTTTTTCTTGTGCCATTTAAGAGTTTTGTTAACCCTAATTCCAATACATCTTTGGTTGGGGATGAAATCTAACAAACCCTAGGATTTAGGTACAACAAATAACCATTAACCAAACAAAACCAAGGATCCATACTCAAGGTTAGTAGTTCCATACCTTTTTGGAGCTTGGATTTGCTTGATGTTGGCTCCTCCTCTTCTTCCTCTTCCTCTTTTTCTCTTCTTTGCTCTTCCCTCTCTCTCTCTTTGGGTTCTCCCTCAAATGAGACCAATTTTGGTCTTTAAAACATGGATTTCTTAAGGCCATGTTTGGCCCTCCAAATAAAACCCATTTTTGACTTTTAACTTTCTCATTTTGCATTTAAACCCTTCCATTCATTTCCAATTTCAATTCGTCTTTCTCTATTTCCATATTGGCATATAACTTATGGATTTATGTCATTTGGCATATAGCAGTAAATTTCTATTTTGGTATCCCATCCTTTAGCTGTACCTTTGGGTCCTCAAGTGGTAAATTACCACTTTACCCTTGACTCTCAAAAGAATTAATTCGGGTCTCGTTTTATTTCCCAAAAATTTCCATTTAGCTTATAATATACCCTAAACAAGTCCGAAAACTGCTAGGGTATATTTCGGGATGTTACAATTAGTGTGGGTTGGAATTGCTTCAACCCACTTCGAGACATAATCTACTGCCAGCAAGATGTACAGGTTGTTATAAGATGGGGGAAATGGTCCCATGAAATCCATCCCCCATAAATCAAACAATTCGACTTCTAGAATAGGATGCATGGGCGGTTCATCCTTTCTAGAAATGCCCCCCATTCGTTGACATTTGTCACATGTGGATACAAAATAATGAGCATCCTTAAATAAGGTAGGCCCGGTAGAAAGTTTGGATTAGGCTTACCTTAGGCTGTGTTCAGCTGCGAAGTGTCCACCACATATTAGCGTGTGGCGGTGGTCACGAATCTTGTGCATTTCATCTTCGGGCCTATCTCAGGATCACACAATTCGATTACCAATGTCTATAAAATTGCTCCTCCTAATAGTAGTGTTTCAAGTGTCGCAACCGGCACTACATTGATAGTTAAATTCCGGAGGGACTACCTTGGCTACCAAATAATTCACATAATCTGCAAACCATGGAATTGCTCTCTTGTCTTCAATAGCTAGGAGTCGCTCGTCTGGAAAATCGTCATTCACTTGAACATCATCACTTGCCCCTTCCAATCGTGAAAGATGATTTGCCACTAGGTTCTCAATGCCTTTCTTGTCTTTTATCTCAACGTCGAATTCTTGCAGTAAAAGAACCCACCGAATTAGTCGGGGTTTGGCGTCTTTTAGTCATCAAGTATTTTATGGCCGAATGATCAGTGTGAACTACGACCTTGTTACCAATCAAATAAGGCCTGAATTTGTCAAAGCAAAGACAATAGCCAATAGTTCTTTTGCAGCAGTAGGCGTAATTCAAGCGAGCATCGACAAGAGTTCTACTCGCATAGTAGATTTCTGGAAAATTTCTCTCGTTTTGCCCTAACCTTTGCTCCAATCGCAAAATCCTTGCGTCACATAGCTCAAATGGGAAGGACCAATCTGGAGCTACTACAATAGGGGCGGATACCAACTTATCTTTTAACACTGAAAATGCATGCAAACACTGTGAATCAAACTCAAATGGGGTCCCTTGGACCAGGAGATTAGACAACGGTTTGCAATCTCGAAGTCTTTGATGAATCGCCTATAGAGATCGGCATAATACAAAAACTTCTTATCCTTTTGCGATGAGGGTGGGAGGTAATTTTTCAATTGCTTCAATCTTTGCTCTGTCTAACTCTATTCCTCTTGCTGAAATCCGATGTCCGAGTACAATACCCTCTTGTACCATAAAATGACACTTCTCCCAATTGAGTACTAAGTTGGTCTCCTCACATCTTATCATCTTGATCTCAAATTTTCGGGCGGTTGTCAAATGAATTGCAATCTTAATCGTCCATGAAGATCTCAATTGTCTTCGACCATGTCGAGATATGGCTATCATACATCATTGGAAAGTGCACGGTGCGTTGCACGGCCCAAAGGGCATCGGCAGATGCGGTGTCCCGCAGGGACATGTGAATGTCGTCTTCTCTGATCTTCAGGGGCTATAGCAATTTGATTGTAGTGGGTATCCATCAACAATAATAATATTCATGATCGACTAATCGATCCAACATCTGATCCAGAAACGGCAATGGGAAATGATCTTTTCGAGTGGCTTTGTTCAGTTTCCGATAATCAATACAAATCCTCCACCCGGTGACTATTCGAGAAGGCAGTAATATATTGTTTTCGGTTCTTATGATAGTTGTTCCTCCCTTCTTAGGTACTACTTGAACTGGACTTACCCATGCACTGTCTGAAATAGGATAAATTACCCCAGTATCCAGCCATTTTAATACTTCCTTTCGGACTACCTCTTTCATAGTTGGATTCAACCTCCTCTGTGCTTCCACTAAGGGTTTATGCCCATCTTCTAGCAAAATACGATGCATGCACATGGAAGGGCGAATCCCTTTTAAATCGGCTAGAGACCATCCAAGCGCATTTTTATGGTCTCTAAGGTCCCGCAATAACTTCTCCTCCTCTAGTTCAGTCAAAGATGCTGAGATGATCACTGGTAAGGTAGATGCTATCCCAAGATATGCATACTTCAAATGGTTAGGTAAAAGTTTTTGTTCCATCTTGGATGGTTGTTCAACCGATGGTACTAGCGGTTTAGTGCTTTCACCTAGAGATTCGAAGTATTTCCTTCTATTGGGTCCGAAAGAATCCATCCATTTTTACATATTCCTCTGCCTCTTCGCACATATTCTCTGAATCATTACATGCTAGGCTAGCCTCGAAGGATGCGTGAGACCACTTTGGCTAGACACTTATAGCCCTCTCTTATCTACGCCATGAAACGGTATCACTCTCACCGGATGTCTCACATCTTGACACGTTGAACTTGACTTCATCCTCTTGCACTCAATTTCAGTTCTCCCCTCACGGGTATCAATCATTGCTCTTGCCGGTTACTACCCCGAGATTATCGTTATTTGTATCTTCTTCCATATCTAATACAATGAAATCTGGCACAGGAAGATAAACTTGTCAACCTTTACTAAGACATCTTCTATTACCCCTCAAGGATGCTTCAGGATTTGTCGGCAAAAATTTGAAGTGTGGCGCAGTTGGTGAAGCTTCACAATCCCAAGCGTTTAAAAATTGACAAGGGCATGAGATTAATGCGCTTTAAATCACATAGTGCTCTCCCGAATGGCATTTCCAATGGTGGGATGAGTGAAGCGCCTTCGTCTTTTTTGGCTTTTGCGGCTTCCTCAGTATGGCACTACATTCCTCGATTAAATTGTGTTTGAAATCATCGATCTCTCTTAGAACGATATGTCCTTCGTAAATTTTTACATAAGCGGGCATCTATTCGGGCATCGATAAGCGGGATATTGATGTAGCTCTTGAACACTTTATGAACTGGTGAACTGCTTATCCAACTTATGTTTCTTTAGACGTTGTGGATATGGAATTGGTGGGTTGTCCCTTACTTCAGTAGTGTTTCCTGCAGACTGAGTCTCTCGAGGTTGTTCCCTATTTGCATCATCATTCTGACCGGGCTGGATGACCTTCTCATTCTCTACCTCCTCTATAGCGGGGGTTGCTCCGGGTGCCTCAATTCACTTTACCACTTCGTCTTTGCTAACATGTTCATTCCCATCTCTTCTCGGGTTCACTTCTGAGTTGCTTGGTAAGGAACCCGATTGCCTTTATGTCAATAGATTGGCCATTTGACCCATCTGTACCTCTAAGTTTCTCAACTGTGCGGCTTGATTGTTCAATTGGGTGGCCTGTTGTTGCATATTCGCCTTTGTCTCATTCATAAAGGCGATTGTGTGAAGGTGAGCATCGTACGGGCTTGTTAAATCACACTTTTCCTCGGGGTGGTTCGCTCGCTCCGGGGAGTGGCATGTTGTTCCTGATTGTTCCCTCACGTCCATACCCTTGAGTACATTACGATTAAGTTGTTCGCCACCCTTAGCCTTGATTTTGGTCGATAGTTGTTTTTCCCATCGATCCTTGTTGTTGTATATTTAGTTACGATTGAATCTATTTTATCTGCGGGCTACTCGGTTTAGTTTCTGTGACATTTTGTGCTATTGTGCTATCCTCCATAGAATTCACTCAACTCCCATGGGTTGAATACGTATGGCGTCGCGGTTCCTTCTTTGTCTAGTTAAATTTGTTTAGTCAGCATGCAGCATGATTCTTGGTGTTGAGAACCTCCTTTGTCCGTGCCACCCCGCGACTTTCTTGGTGTAGTCTTCTCTCCTAGGCCAGTTGTATTAGTCGCGACATCTTACGGAATTTCATAAGCAGTCCGTGGTTTTCTTCGTCTAGTGCTCCTCGGTCCGAGGCATCAATCCTTTGTTCTTGTTGCATTCCTCAAACCATTATAGAAAGTATGGACCTGCATCCATCTGGTTAGTCTGTGATGTGGGCACTTTCTTAGTAGTTCGTGAAATCTGTCCCATGCCTCTGCCAGGTTCTCTCCCTCTAGTTGTCCAAAAGTGTTGATCTCTTGCACAAGTTGGCTGCAAATTTCAGTGGGAAAAACTTGATTTAAGGAATTTACGCACTCATCGTTCCATGAGTAATGGAATCCGGTGGTGACTTGTTTAACGATGCTTGGCTCTATCACTTAGTGAGAGTGGGAACAATCTCAACCTGAGCGCCTCTTTAGTAACCCCATTGTACTTGATCGTGTCGTAGACTTTGAGGAAGTTGGTCAGATGCATGTTTGGATTCTCATGGGGTGAGTCCGTAGAAAATAGATGTTACGAAGCATCACGTAATATTCTTGACTTATTTCAGTTGTTTTCTTGAATCGGTGGTCTTTGGATGGCTATGCTGGCGTAGGCGGTAAAGCCAAACTCCTCTAGCAACATGAATGGATCATCACGGTGTATATGGCCTAGGTGTGATTCCTTCCATTATTCCCATTTCGACCCCTATGTGGCTCGTTTTGCTCAATGCTAAGATCCTGCTCTTCATTGTTCTCCATGATTGCTAGATTTCTAGTCTGTTATGTTCTCTGTTCTCGGCGTGTTCTGTGTAAAGTCCTTTCTGGCTCAGGATTAAGCGGAGGTAGATCAACTAGATCTCGTCGTCGCATGCGCTCATAGAAACCTTGACTGCAATCACACATGAAACAGAAAGACCAAATTACCAGCACTTGTAAAAACAAATAAAAACAAAAAATTCCAAAGTAATATCTAATTGCTTTAATCTCTATATCATTATAAACCTATCCCCGGCAACGGCGCCAAAAACTTGATAAGGCAGCGTGATGTGTATAAATGCGCCTGTAATGCAAAGTCTGCACGCCTTCTGACCAACTATGGTGTACCTATCGTACGGATATCAATCCACGGGGATAGGTGTGTTGAATCTGGGTGGCTTGTAGATATTATCGCGGATATAAGTGTTGTGTGAAAGAGTGCTGCGGAGTGTGAATGTAAAATAAACTAGCGATTTGAATAATTCTACTGTAATGGAGACTAGGGCTATCTCCCCTGTCACTTTCGATGGATTATTTCTTAAAGATGATATTATTCAGTTTATTTATATTTATTAATGGCTAGGTGATCGTGCTTACGAAATACCCTCTCTTGAGGTGTATCCACCTATCTACGCTAAATAGTTGAGTGTATCTCTACTGGCCTTCGATACTCCGAAATGCTTAAATGTTCTAACCTTAAATGCCACATTCGGGATCGGAATATCTCTATTTACCGAATCAACCGAAGGCTGCTCTACTCAGATCCCTGGGTCTCCTCATCTCTCGAATCTCGGATCTCTAGTATAGTCACGCTAATGTTGGCCAGACATCACCATGTAAATGATTCACAGATATAAGCAGTGCTAACGATTATAAACAAGCGAATAATATAAAATACTAATATTTAATCCATGCAAATATGACGGGTTCAACAACACCCTAGAGTATAAATCTAAATCTTGAGCGAGAAAACACAAATGAATTAATCTATAAATCATCGGTCTTTAAATAAGAAAGAAGAAAGATACAAAATGATGGCTCTTATCGGTCAAGTCCTACGCATTGATTTCCGTGCCTAGTTAAATGCGTTCCTCGATCTTGATCCTCCCTTGAATTACGGTCCCCTTTTGCTTTTAATAGTTGAGATGCATAACCGTAGTCAGCGGCGTTGGGCGATCGAAGCGTTCCGGCCGTCTTTATCACGCCTCATTACGCTCCCGAAATGCTGGTGCCGCTTTTCACTGCATTACACCAATACTTTAAATCGGATATCGGCTACAAAACAATCGTATTTAAATATAAAATAACGCCAAAAACGTAAGGCAGGCGAGTATGATACAGATATTACATCCACTCATCAACCACCATGGCGACCCTTTAGTATCTGACGGTTGTGGCAGTAGCTTGAAATTACATCGGGTCAGTTGACAACGGGATTCAGCGAACATCATCTTCGCGCCAACATGACCAAAGATGGACTTGGAAGAGCTAAGTATTGGAATTGATCAGCACCCGCAGGATTCTCTGGAGAAAGTGTTACCCTTAGGCTCAATCTGTGAGTGCTCACTTTGGGAGACCCCCCGTGCCAGGCAACGACCACAGCGAGATTCCTCGTTGTAGACGCCCCATCGGCCTATAATATGTTGCTAGGGAGACCTTCTCTCAACGCAATAAAGGCCATTCCCTCCGCGTACCACATGATGATCAAGTTTCCCACCACTAGCGGAGTAGGAATGGTTCGAGGAGACCAGCGTGGCGAGTGTTACTCAACATCCATGAAGCAAAAAGCGTTCAGCATTATGCAGGCGAAGGCTCGAGATCTGTGGTGAACACCCGACCTGAGCCCTCAGAGGAGCTGGAACTTATACCATTGGACAATAATCCTGAACACCTCGCCTACATCGGTTCTAAGCTTGCGGAAGACCTTAGAGGCCTCCTTACCCATTTCTTAAGACAGAACAAAGACGTTTTCGCACGGAAGCAGGTAGATATGGAAGGAATTGACCCCGCAATAATCACTCATAGGCTAAACATCAGTCCATTCTTCAAGCCAGTCAAACAAAGAGAGGAGCTTAGCCTAAAGGCAAAGCGTCAATGAGGAGATTGGCAAACTCCTCCCGGGCGGGGGCAATAAGAGAGTGGAATATCCAGGAGTGGTTGTGGCGTCATGTCAAGAAAATGGCGAGTGGCGGCTGCTTGACTTCTGACTTATCTTGAGCATCTTGAAGATAGTTTCCCTTTACCGCGAATCGACCTCATCGTAGATGCCACAGCCGGCCATGAACTCCTCAGTTTCATGGATGCTTTCTCCGACTACAACCAGATCAACATGGATCTAGATGATCAAGAAAAGACCTCGTTCGTCACAGGGCAGGGAACCTATTGCTATCGTGTGATGCCCTTTGGGCTCAAGAATGCGGGAGCTACTTATAAAAGGCTGGTAAACAGGATGTTCCATAAGCAAATAGGAACGTCCATGGAGGTGTATATAGATGACATGTTGGTGAAGTCCACCACTGCCGAACTCCACATAGCTCATCTGTCCGAGGCGTTCCAGATCCTGAGAGAGTACAACATGAAGCTGAATCCAGCCAAGTGTGCCTTCGGAGTGTCAGCCGAAAAATTCTTAGGTTTCATAGTCAACAACCGAGGAATCGAGGCAAATCCAAACAAAATAAAGTACAAATATTTCGACATGTCGCCGCCGGTAGTGAGGAAAGGCATAAGAGTCGGTATGATAGGAAGGATTGCCGGCTTTAAAAGCAGGTCGTATCTAGGGCTAGTGATAAATGTCAGCCTTTCTTCCAAGTCTTAAAGAAGGCTTTTCAATGGGATACGAAGTGTGAAGAAGCATTCTCAGCATTGAAGACATATTTGAGCTCCCCCCTACAAATTCCTGATGAGCCCCCCTTTGAAGGGAGCTTCTCACTCTATACCCTAGCGGTTCGAGACCTCGACCAGTATTTGTCCTTGTTAGGGACCAGGCAAAGTACAACATCCGGTTTACTATTATGTAGAGCATTGAGAGGAACGGAGAAGGTACTAAGGATGAAGAAATTTATCTTGGCATTGTATTCGCGGCAGAAAGCTCCGCCCTATGCCCGAGGCTCATACCGTTGAAGTTCCAATAGAATATCCGATGAAGCAAGTGCTATATAAACCTGAGACCTCAGGAAGGTTGATGAAGTGGGCCATAGAGCTAAGCGAGTTCGACATAAGGTATAAGCCCGCGCAATTAAGGGGCGGGTCTTAGCGGACCGTCATGGAATTCACCTCGGCTGAAAGCTGCTAGGAAGCAGCTCGAACGCCGATTGACCTCCCCGTGCGGGGGCTACGTAGCGGAGCCCTGAGTACCTGAGAAGCGGAATGGGCTAATCACGACCTCCCGGAAGGAATAGATGTTGAGTACGCGCTTAGATTCGGATTTCAAGCCTCCATAGCGGAGGGCAAAAGTATGGAGCCGTCATAAGTGGCCCTCCAACCTCGTGATGATGGAAGTTGACCAACTTGAGGTCTGTAGCGACTCCCAGCTGGTAGTAAGACAAATAGAAGACACCTACGAGGCCAAAAGTGAAAAAATGATCCTATACCTCAAAAAGGTACGGGATTTACTGAAAAAGTTCGTGCTAGTCCAGGTCAGACACATACCCAGAGCGGAGAACTCGAGCCGATGCCTTTGCAAAATTAGCGGCTTGACCTCACGAGAAGACCTCGGCCCGGTTGCGCTGTCGAATACCTTGGAGCATTCTATAGATCTCTATGTGAGTCACCCAATTCAGTCAGAGACCAAAAATTTGGATGGAGCCCATTTGGGATTACTTAATAGATGGACGTCTACCTGACGACCCAAAAGAGGCCTCTAAGATTAGAGCGAGGTCGACGGGTTATTCAATCGCTACAGGAAGCCTTCTGGCCAGTTTTCACACCCGTCCTTAAGTGCATCGTAAGGGGAAAGACACGGAGACTACGCTACTCGGGAGGCACATGAAGGCGTATCACGGAAATCATATCGAACTGGGCGTGCGGGGGAAAGTGTTAAGGTAGGAAATTATTGGCACAATGCTCGAGCCTTGGCCAGGCGCCTAGTCATGAAATGCGGTGCCGGGAGCACGCTCAGATCTCTCACCTCCCATCGAGGCCCTTGACGTGGAGTCCATGAGCCCTGGCCTTTCCAACAGCGTGGCTTGGATATATTGGGACCTCTGCCCATTGGGAAGGGCCAATGCAAATTCATCATCGTTGCAGTGGACTACTTCACCAAAATGGTGCGAGGTCGAACCTTTTGGCTCTGATCACGAAACCAAGATCGTAATTTTGTGTGGCGTAACATAATATGCAGGTTTGGTATCCCAAGAGCCATGGTGTCAGACAATGGAAAGCAATTTGATAACGCCAAGTTCAGGGGTTTTTGTGCTGAGCTTGGGATCAAGAATTATTACTCGTCCTTGGCACATCTTCAATCTAATGGTTAGGCAGAAGTCACCATCAGAACCCTTAAAGCAGCATTGAAGACCAAATTGGAAGATCTTAAAGGCAAGTGGGTAGAATACCTCCTCGAGGTGTTATGGTCATACAGAACTTCTGGCGGTCGACCCGAAACCCTTTTCGCCTTAGCCTTGGGCACGACCGAGTAGCACCGTCGAGGTTGGTTAAAATCCCCGAGTTGAATTGGCGTGGAACACAGCAGCGAGGCTTTGCTGAATCTGGAGCCTCCCTAGATGAAAGAGGCGACGAGGTCCTAAAGCGCCACGAAAGATTACCCAAGGAGATGGCGGGTATTACAACCAAAGTCAAACCCATAGGATTCTGAGATTTGGAGACTGGTCTTAAAGCTCTACTAAGCGAGGAATCCGGCGCATGGAAGCTAGGACCCGGGAAGGCCCTTATATCGTGACTCGTGTAATCAGACCTGGCAATTACGGCTGAGATGGAAGAGGGGAAAAATTCTACCTCATACTTGGAATCTTTGAGCACCTTAAGCGATTTGCTCCCGGTAGGCCTCGGTTGTAATCTTAAATAGAGTATTATAAGTTATTGGCTGTTGTTTATTGATTATCAATCACATCACCGGTCGGGAATGTACAAGGTTACATACATCGGAATGCGCCTTAAATTCAGATTCAAAAAAATAAAACATCTCTTTGTTATAATAAAGGTACAGTGATTACAATCAGTAGTGTCATTCGATTACATCTCGGAAACAAGCAGTACAGCGGGTTCCTCGAAAAAAAAAAACCCTCAAGAAAGAAAGGGAAGAAAACGAGATGGAAAAGGGAGAAAGAAGAAAAGGAGCGAAGAGTTTGTGTGTCATAAAGAGAGGAAGATAAAGGCGAAAGGAAAGGAAAAAGGGAGAATGAGATGAGGAAGAAAAGGAGAAAGAAAAGAAGAGAGAATGAAAGAGAAGGAGAAGGAGAAGAAAGAAAAGGAAGAGAAAGAAGAGGAGAAAATAGAGAAAGCGATACAAGAAATGTACCGCCCTCTCCAGACACATTCCCTAGCACGAAGCTAGGGAATAACACAACTCCCAAAGGGGAGACTAGGGAAAAACATAACTCCTACGAGGCGGGGCCCGATGGCGAACGAATCCCAGGCGGATCCCTTGCGAAGACGACCAAGCTTCGACGCTTCATTTCATACAGATTCTAGTTGCACACTAGAAAGGACAGAAGATTCGAAGTATGGGCTTCATAACAACGAAGCAGTCATTTATAAGAAGGCTAAAGCACTCGAAAACTCGCACAATCGTTTCCGATTCTCCATGAACCAGCATTAAAGATACTCGCATCTTTCCAAGGATTGGAAGTCGAACGGTTGCACGTAACGACTCAGTCTGCAGAGCTCTTCAGCTCGGGAGAAACCTCAGCGCCCGCCAAAGCCTCAGCGACTCGGTTGCAAGCTCTTATTTCGGGAAGGCCTCGGCGCCCGGGGAGCTGTGAAAGCTCGGTTGTGAGGCTCAGCTACTGCGCTTTCGAACCATGCGGCCTAAGAATCGGTTAAATTTCGGGCTATTCCAGCCCGCAAGGCCTCGGCGCGAGGCCCATCATTTCGGTTTGACGAGCTGGCTACTCACGCGCTCGGGCCGTGCGGCCTAGAGTGATTCATTTCCATTTGTCGGCCCATAAGGCCTCGATGCCGGGAGCCCGGCCTTTCGGTTGCGAGCTTGACGCTCGGGCTATCGCGGCCTAAGAGTCGATTCGACTCGGGCTATTCATCCCATAAGGCCTCGGTCAGGGGCCCGGTAGCTCGGTTTGAGCTCGGCTACTATGCTCGGGCCATGCGGCAAAGTCGATTCGGCTTCGGGCTGTGACCCATAAGGCCTCAGCGCCAGGAGCCTAGCAACTCAGTTTGAAGAGCTCGACTACTCTACTCAGGCCATGGCGAGTCGATTCGATCATCGCTATTCATCCCACAAGGCCTCGGCGCCCGAGGCCCGAGGCTTAGTTTGGCCAGGCTCGACTGCTCTACTTAGGCCATGCGGCTAGAGTCCGGCTCGAGCTATTCAGCCCCATAAGGCCTCAGGCCGGGAGCCGGCTCAGTTTGAAGAGCTCGACTACTTTCGAATATGACCAAGAGTCGATTCGGCTCAAGCTATTCGACCCGCGAGCCTCGGTGCCCGGGAGCCCGAACGAGTTTGATGAGGCTTGATTGCTCTACTCGGGCCATGCAGCCCGAGTCGATCCGACTCGGGCTATTGATATAAGGTCTCAACGCCAGAGCCCGGTGGCTTAGTTTGTGAGCTCGACCACTCATTTCAACATGTATAGACCCGGCGGCTCAGTTTGAAGAGCTCATTGCTCCAACTCGGGCCTTCGAAGTTGATTCGGTTCATGCGGGAACAAGCGAAGTGCACAAGTAGGCGAAGAGTGAAATAAAAAATGAATATTCATTAGGGAAAAGGCTACATATGTCCAGGGTCCTAGGCCCAGCAAAAAAAAAAAAAAAAAAAACTAACAAAGCGAAGTTGTGCGGGAAATCGGGGCATTAGAGAAGGGCTTGAGAGGATGAAGAAGGAGTGGGCTCAGTAGGGCATCAGGTTCTCCAGAATAGTCTGCGGAGAGGGACTCCTCTGCCTCCTCATCACTAGGGATGTTGAAGTTGAAGTCCAGGCCTGGATAGACATTAGCAGCCTTCCTCTGAAAGGCAAGCCACCCAGAAGCCCATTGAGTATAGGCCTCGTCTCTCAATCTCACATGTACCGTCCCTACGGCGACCAGGTTACTTGGTGATGGGGTCCCGGCAGCCCACGACACTCCTCAGTCAGGCGTTCCGCAGAGCTTATAGCCTCGGAAGCCTGACGAGAGGCCCGTCTACTTATTGTCTTATTCTGCTTGACTAGTCTCCCCAGCCCGCCACCCTTATTTCTTCTGAGACCCCAGCGACTCGCTCACAGGAGCGTAAGAGCTCATCCCTAACCATCCGAGAGCTCGGAGGCCCAGGCGGAGGCGCGGCCCGCCCTAGCCTCCAGCAAGTCATTTTGTATAGCTCGCAGCTCATCCCGAACCTCCCGAAGCTCAACTTCGGCCACTCTTAAGTTGTTTCTAGTCTCATCTTCTCTACCCTCGGCCCGAGTGCGCGCCGATGTGGTATGCCCTCCATCGGACCCAAGCTACTTGCCTCCTCGGTCAAACTCACTTTTAGATCCACTTGGCAGCGCTCAGTAAGGAAGCCACCCTCGCCTTATGGCTTCCGGGCGGCAGCACGACCTTTGTTTAGATTGGCCTTTTGGCTAAACTCTTGAATGAGTAGCCCACTTGCTCACATTCAACACAAGATCGATTACCCGACACAAGATCAACACTTGACTCGGGTTGAAATCGAGGACCGCGACAAGATATGAGAACTTCTGAGAGGCGACCTGGAAGATGGGGACCAAAGCTTCCTCGCGGGCGGCGCCCGGAGCCTCTTGGTCGAGTCTTTAAGTATGGACGGGAAGCTGCCCGCACTTAAGCTTCGACGTGACGAGAGCAATTACGCCATCTCCTTGGTTTGAGCCCTTCCTCTTTAACTCTTCTACCCTCGAGGAAGGTGGCTTAACACTCTGGGCGGGGGGATTCCAAACAGTGATGGGCATAACCTCCTAACGGTTGCTCAACGGTCTTCAGGAGTCTTTGCCCTTGCGAGTAGAGCGGAGACGGGGTTACAGACTCAAGCTTTAGGGATCTCAGCCGGAGGCGACAATACTTGCCCCGATATTCGAACGTGGGTAGAAGGAGAAGAGGAAGACGCCCCCAATTTTGGAACCTTGCCCCAAGCTGGATGGTCTTTCTCAACGAAGTCCAAAGTTTTCCGTTTCACGCACGGACTTAGGGCAGTGTCTCTACTCGAGGCAGGCTTCTCCCTTGGTGGGCAGCGTGAGAGGCTCGATGGAAGAAATTTTCATAGTGGAAGGAGGCGAAGGCCTCAAAGCAGCAGAGCGGATAGACCTCGAGCTCGAGGGGCCAGGAATATCCGACCTGATCAGCTCAGCGTAGGGGCGCGAGGAACACTCGGTGATTCTGGCGCAATGACGTTATCTTGAGTGAGATCGGGCCGAGCTTTTTGAAGGCACTTTCGAACAAAAGCGGTCGAGATACCTAATGATCTCACAAAGACTATACGAAAACAAAGCAATACTCCATAGATTCTCGAGGGTGGGTCAAGCAGCGGAACGCCTAGGGAGTGTCATCCTTGTCAAAAGGGTCATACTCGATTACGACGTGACGAATAAATAGCAGCTCCTTCCAAAGCCTGTGGGAAGATGGAAGATTGGAGATTATCAGGGGGGCGCCAGTACGCTTGGAAAAATAGAGGAAGCCCTCGGTGGTTTCCTTCACGCTAAAAAGATCAAGGAACAGGGCTATCTTTAGAACAGAGGCCCTTGTCCTAAAAACAATAGCCTAAAATACCTTAGCAGTGGGCGAGAGAGTTGAGAAGAACCCAGAACATTGAAATCTTTGCCAAAACCTTTTATAAGGGTCGGAGGAACGAAAACTGAGTTATGAGGCCACCTTCCAAAGCATACCATCTTAGATGGAACCATGTAAGAGAGGTCAAAATGTTGGGGACCCGGACGGGACACCAAGGAGGCCTATAGCGCCTAGCAAAGTGGCCCATACAGTGGTCGGAGCTTTGCTAGGTCCCGCGCCCGGAGCGTTTTGCACGGTGGACCTCGGGATCTCGATCCGGTGCCATCTGGTCCTATTCTCCTTAACCTTGTTCAAGGGAAAGGGGCTCCCCACAGGGTGACTCGAAGATCAACTCCGTAGAAACCGGTGGAGCGCCTGATCACTTGGAGGTAGGCAATGAGAGTCACCTTCAATACGCAGAGAAGAAGAGCGACCCGGACCCATGTTGATAACAGGTAGTGAGAACAAAACTTAGCCAACCTAACCCTAGTTCCTCGTCGTATTGCTCAAAAAGACACCAAAGAGAAAGAAAAAAACCTTGTGGTCAAGGGAATAAAACGAGGAAAAAAAGCTATCTCGAAAAGACGCCCCGAGAGAAAGGACTCTACAGGAGGGTTGGACACAAAGGAAAAGGGAAGTCCGAACTCGCTAAAGAGTAAAGAAAAAGCTTCAGGATTAGGGGCATACAAGGCGAATGGTGAGAGGGTGTCTGCGGAAGAAGCAGAAGGAAACTGAAGGAAGTGGGAGAAAGGAGTGCAAAAACCGAAGAGTCATCATTATCATAAGACATATGAAGCGACCAAGCCTTAACTTCTTGACCCGAGCAGACGATGTGGAAATTGCATTCGATGCGGGCGTTATAGCCCTTGCACGCATATCACATTACACAAGGTGGGGGCAAGCTTGATAGGTTTGAAAATGGGCACGGGCTGCAGCGAAACCAGAAAAGCGTGATGACACCCAGGCCCTTGGCTCTAGCCCAAAACGAAGGCCCAGTCCACTCGCCCCAAAGGCCGGTCATGGATAATTTGAAAAGCCCACATCCTGTAAATCAAACTAAATCTTGCCAATAAGGTAAGTAGGATAATCCCCAATAACATCTTATCCTGTAAATCTAACTAAATCTCCAACTAAATCTCATCAGCAAGGAAAATAGGATAATTCACGATAAATAGTTTATCTTGCAAATCAAACCAAATCTCACCAATAAGGAAGGAGGATAATTCTCAATAAACTACTCCTTCAATATCCCTTATTAAAATCCGATAAACGTAGGAAATATCCCATCCAATGGGAAAGAATCCTTACTACCCTCCAATTGGGAATAATATATTACTATAAATACCGAGCCACCCCATCGATTGAAAGTGCGCAAAAACATTCGCCCTCTAAATGGTCTATCTTCTCTGGCGAGGGCTGACACAGGCATTGGGCGACCACGAGGCGAAGCCCCGCCCGACCCACCTTCTTTCTTGTTTGCGGAGGTGCCACATCGAGCACATGGTGACTGCTTGGCGATCTATCTCGACTGAAACGACCCCAATACGCTCCAGCCCAGTCCGGTTGAAAAAAGCATCATCATCCTTCATCAAGCCTAATGATCAAAAGACCGACGACCCATTTATCGACCAAAAGCCAGGCTGCGGGCCCAATCTTTACCAATGACGCAGATTTTGTCAAAATGTGGGTGTGGGCTGACATATGGATTGCCATGAACTCCACTTCCACGCATCCCATTATGCATTTTGCCCCCACGACTTCTATCACTATGATGGATCAAGAGCCATTTGTAAAACGCCACGTGACGGACTCTAGTAGTATAAATTGATCAGGTTGTAACCTAAAAAGATACAAAAATTCTTTTGCAACTGTAATGAGAGAAATATAATTTTTTTTTTGGGAAGTTAAAGCTTTTCCAATTATGTTGTTTCCATCCTAACAACAAATCCAAGAACTTCTTTTGAGATGACACCAAGGAGCCAAGAAGTAGTCATTGATATATTGTTGATCCAGCTCTCTATGTGGCCTTAAAACCTGGGGAATTAGTTGACTACCAATCGACTGCGGAAAATCTATACGTCTCGTATTGCGAGACCAATACAAGGTACTTGGCTGCCAGGCTGCATCTAACACTTTCATCAAACATATACCCGACTATATTCCAATAGTCCAAGAGTTATTTTCATTACTCTTAATACAAATACATATTAAATCTACAATTTTATTACATATTAAACCAAAAACCATCAAAGCCTGACCCGGCTTTCTTAATCGGCCTCTAGGATGGCGGGTCTTAAATACGCTCCACATTGCACGAAATAATATATTCCTCGACAAGGTAGGCTAATGCCCGATGGTGGAATCACCTAAATGGGTTACTCTCCACCTAAGTGCATATGCAATGCTCCAAATTTAAATACACATTCAAGCAAATACGTGATCCTACTTGAATGTCTAAATGACCAACCCATGTCGAGTCCTCCACCAGAGCTCCTCACATACCTAAGCCATGTATGAGAAAAATATCATTTTCAAAACAAAACTGTTGTTTTCAAGCTACACTACCGGCGTGTCGATAAAATGGGACTACCATCGGCGAATGTGTTGGAGAACCTTCCAAACAATACATGGGCTCCTCAGGCGTGTAATTGTAGGACCATCTCCCGACACCATTCTACGGAGAAATCATCTATGAAATTCAGCACAACCATTTCATTTTTAGAAAATTCATGTCATGCACACACACCTAGTTTCTAGGTTACCCCGATGCATATGAAATCCATTATGCCATTTCAATATAATTTATATAACACATGCAAATATATCATCATGCATATATTTACATAATTAAAGCACATAAAACATGTTGTGCACATTCACCATCAATACACCAAAAACTAGCTCACATGGGCTAATTAACAATTACGAGCAATTCAATTTGAATTACTCAACCATACACATTATTTCACAAAAATTATTTCATGAACACTATTCACATGAACAGTAAAACCCTCGGGTTACTGTTCACGGCCAATCACCCAACATCGGTTCCACTTTGTGAACTCGAAATCCATGGCCATTTCCGACCTCATACAAACCAACACATGATTTATAGCACAAAGCACGACCCAAGCAGCCCAAACAGTCCGTGCGCCATCACGGAATTTGTCCAAACGAACTCTAAAAATTCCTGATTCAGTCGAGTTTTGGGCAGAGTCAAAAGCGGCGGTTTAGGCCTCAAACAATAGAAGCATTACAAACAGCAAATAAAGTGTAACTTAGTAAAGATGAAAACCCACCATCTCCTTTGGCATTTGTCAAAACTCCTTAAAAAGCTAGGTACGCGCCGACCCTCCTTTGTGTAGAAGCGACTTTCCTTCTTGCTTCGAAGAATTCCGACGGTCGGATCACTCGGAAACCTAGAGAGAAACCACACTCCCTCTCTCTAAAAACACAACCTAAAAGCTCACTGTAATCCGTTTTTTCCTTTCACGTTTTGTTCTTTTACTTAAAGGTAGGGAGGCATATTTATTATATTTCGTCTTATTATCATTTAATCGGAATTGATAATCGTCATGTCACCAATCTTGGATTTTTGACATTTGGCACTACCTCGGCCGTCCGTTTCCATCATTTCTCTACTCATACGCTCATGTCCGGCCCAGGTAAATGTTATAAGTGAAACTTTCGTCGCATCGCATGTCATTCTGGCGCCGTCTGTGATGTCTCGAAAAAGCGTCTTAAATTATTTGTCTCGAAATTCGACGACATTCGACGTGTTAGCTAGATTTCGCATGACGATTCCAACGGTGAAATCCGTTTCGTCATCCAAGATCTAGAAAAATTTTGGGTTTTTACCGAAATTACGATTTTACCCTTTTTCCAGAAAATTGGAATTTTCTCGGGTCTTACACTCTATATTCAGGACTTAGGGGTTATTTGTTTTTTTGACTTAATGCTGAAAGTTGAATAGCTTTCAGCATTGAGTTGTTTGCTTTTTTAAAATTTTTACGACTTATTGCTGAATTTTTTGAAAAAGTTATGAATATAAAAAGTGAAAATATTTGGTTTTTTCTATTCAGAAAAAGTCATTTTCCACAAAAACAAGAAAAACTCCATTATTGCCCAACAAGAAGAAGAGCTAGCAATACACACTACTAGGGATGACAACGGGAGGGTTTGGGACGGGGCTGCCCCATCCCGACTCAGCTCGTTTATTTATTTCAATTCTCAAACTTGTCTCATTTAAAAAAGTAAACGGGGCAAGGCGAGGATGGGAAAATTCCCAAACCTACCCCGTTTACATTTGATTTTTGTTTTTATTTTTTATTTTTTTATATTTTCTTTTTAATTTTTATTATATTAAAATTAATATATTTCATAAAAAATAAAAATATTATGAATTCTTATAAATTATTTATTAAAAAACATTCTAATTATTATTATTATGTATATTAAAGTATAAAATAAAACAATAAAAAATTATTTTTAAAATATAATTGGGGCGGGGCAGGAGTAACAATACATGAATCCGTTTCGAATTTGAGAAAATAAACCAAAACCCGCTAAAAACCCAATTACAATTAAACTAAACCCGTCTCATTAAGAGCGAGGCGGGACGGGAACCCGAAATAATCCATCCCAGTGCTATCTCTACTCACTATCCAATGTTAAAAAACAAACAACTTAATACTTAATGGTATTAAATACTATTCAATATTAAGCTAAAAAAAAGTTATATTCAACATTAAGTAAAAAAAACAAACACCACCTTAGTGTACTATTTTTATTTTCTTTTTCTCTTTTCTTCTGATTTCTCACAATCAACCAAATGATGCACTACACCAAGGCTTCATGTCAATTAATGCATGACTTAGAATGGAAAGAGTAAATAATTGGAGGAATTTTATTTAATGGAAATTAATGAGACTTGAACCTTAATGGAAAGATTGTATTGTCAATTTCGATTCTTTATGTTTGGCCATTTTAAAAACAATACAGGATTACTCTAATACGAAGAATGGATTGAAAATTGAAAATATTTTAAAGTAAATTGTAAATATACACAACTGTAGCAAACTAGAGTATAAAGGAAAGTTGGATATCAAACAAACAAACCTGCTACTACCAAATCATGCATGACAAATAAAAGAAGAGTGAGGAGTTTTGGGTTTGTCAATGCCAATTTACAACTTCATCCTCCCTCCAAGAATTTAATTTAAGATTAAGGTTTGTTTTTTTGACTTTTTGTTGAAAGAAAATTTGACTTTTTCATGAATTATTGTTGAATTTTTGACTGAAAAACCTAAAATATTTGCTTTTTAGCTTTTTCTTAATTCTTTTTGGAATGTTTTTTTCTATTAAGAAAAAACTAAATATCTAAATATGAGAAAATCATATACTTTGAGATCCAATTGAAACTCTCATGATTTCTTTTTTAATTTTTATATAAAAGTTTATTGTCTCAAAATTTAGATAAAAATAAAAGATTGATTTTTAGAAAAACAAACAACTAAATACTTAATCATATTTTAGCACTATGGGGAGCAAAGTTATATTCAACATTAACAAATGACTACCTAAGTGTGGGTACCATGGCTGTCGGCTGATCAGCTAATCCCACAAGAGCCGGCTCTCGCACAGTCCCATCGCTTGGCCCGTCACATGAAGCAGCCTAAGGAGGCCTAATATCTCAAAACCACACGGGAACCACCCAAACGGTACATTCCTTCCTACCGTTTGGGGCCCTCGAATCCCAGTAGGCGATCTACCACACCGTAAGTTGATCGAAGCGTTACTCTAGCGAGGGATTCGGTCGGGATAAGGAAGAGATTTTTCACCAGCATGATGAGATTATCTTTCCTAAAATCTAGGAGAATTGGTTTTCGATAAGGAAATAATGATTTGATCGAAAAAATGATAAGGTCATCTTTCCTAAAATCCAGAGAAAAATTCGAGTATTAAAAAAGAACCCTCCCACGGAAAAAGATAGGCAACCCTAATCCATCATACTTTCCTCATCCTCTCCATCATTTTGCTAACTTAATCATCAGAAAGGCAGAGACACATTGCCACCGGTCACCCTTTTCCTTCGTTTTGCAGGTTCATGTCGTGCCGCAGGGGACCCGGGGCGAATCGGGTAACCTTGATTAGCCTTTGTCTATAGGAATCGAACAAAAAGTCTCATCGATGACGTGCGAGAGCTTGGCTCTAACGGCTTTCAAATAGTCCTCCACCACCGGTGGCTCCAAGCGATTCCGGAGTCGCATCTGATTCGCGATAGGTGCAATGACCATCAACTGGTGATCGATCGCCCAGACGGTTTCTTCATTGGCGTTAAGATATGGAGAAGAAGTAGGAAGAGCAAGCGAGACAGATGAAGGAATTGCAGGAATGCGCTGAGCACTTGTAGCACGAAAACGATCTTGTGTGCGCCTAAGGAGAGAAAAGGTGTGATCTTGACGAAAGAGCCACGTAAGATAGGGGGTAAGCACAACATCCAGTCGTTTGCGATAAAGGGAAAAAGCCCATCATCCTTGATGACGTTGATATCCAAGTAGACAATGAAGTATCCTTAGACAGCTTGCTGGATCCCTCCCCAATAAAAAGCAACAAGGATAGATTGCTCTAGAGACGCTCACATCGCCCCGCATTCAGTAATTCCAATAATGGTATGTTTCGTTGGGCAACGGACCGAGGTCATAATCAGACAAACGAAGAGCTCGGGAATGTATTTACTTTGCCTATGGGTGCAATACCGCCCATGCAACCGGTTTACCCTGCTTTCGGAACAGAGCCTGCACTCTACATACTGCCTACGACAGCAATTTAAAGCCCTAATGACATGGTCTCTTCCATCCCCGGACAACACATCCTAGACAACGAGCCACCACGAGGGTTCATCATGCCGACCTTTGCTATGTTCGTCGGCTCTAGCAACCCTTATGACCACATGCTTCATTATAACCAGGCAATGACTACGAAAGTCGGAAGCTTGACCACCTAATGTGCAAAATCTTCGGCCTTTGTCTTCAAGAAGTGGCAATATTCAAGGATTATTTCAATGAGTTCTCGTGTAACTTGGTGAATTCAATTAGTGAACTTTGGAAGGTGTTCATCTCCCAGTACCTTATCTCAATTTGGTAGAAAAGGAACATTAGCTCTTTGCAGACCATCATAAGGCAGGAAGATGAAACCATATGGGATTTCACCGAGGGTTCGGCGGTAGATCGACGGGTAGAAGTCAACGACATGGACGGTCCTCCCGGAGGAGACTTTAGGAAAGGCTTGAAGCCGTCCACTCCATTCTTCCACTCCTTGTCGTTAGATCCGCCAACTACAATGGAAGATTTGTACAGACGACTAGACAGGTATTCCACCTTGGAAGACAATATCCGTGCGGTAACTAAGACCGTTATGATCATAAGCAAGCCGGTTGGAAATAGTAAGTTGGAGGGGAAGAAACCGCTCGAGCAAGATGAAGGATAGGGCAAAAATCGGAAACGACCCTGAGACCAACCATAGAAGAAGAGGGAGCCCCTGTAGTTCACCCCTCTGAATATCACCTATGAGAGGTTGCTGCCTCTCATTCGCAACATGCCGGATTTCAAAGGGCCAGCGCTGATCCAAACGGATCCATCTCAGAGAAACCTGTCCTTGCGGTGCGAATTCCATCGAGATCACGGGCATGTGACTAACAGGTGTCGAAGCCTAAAATTTATGGTCGAAAGACTAATCAGGGCGGGGCACTTGAGGAGATATATCAGTGAAATTGATCGCGAGGAAGAACCCACACATATAGTAGGAAGAATCACAACCGGTGCAGTTGTGCCGCCCGAACCTAGGCTAACCATAAACTATATATTGGGAGGGCCGCTTGACGATCGGTACCAGTCAAAGCGCCAACAAAAGAACCTTTGAGGAAGCGACCATGGTCAAAGCTAGAGATGTATTGTCCCACATGGCGGTATCAGGAAGAGCCTAAACCTATACGACATCATATCCTTTCCCCGATAAGCTTTGAAACAACATCATTATGCCTTATTATGATGCACTTGTACTCACCCTTTACATTAACGGTTTTGATGTACATAAGTGCTGGTAGATCTAAAGCGACCTTGCGGTTGTTCTGAATGCGCCCTCGACCAGATGGAGCTCTCCTCTGTCGACCTAAATTCGATCGGATGAATCCTCTTCGATTTCAATGGCACGAAAACCGTCACTTTGGGAGATATCACACTACTCGTACAGGCAGGGCCAATCACCCAGTAGATTTTATTCTCAGTTGTCGAAGGCCTGGGGCCATACAATTGCATTGTAGGCAGGGCCTGGCTGCACTCAATGAAGGTTATCCCTTCAACGTATCACCAAATTAACTATACGGGAACAAAGAGAGGAAAAGGGATCAGAGGGCCTTCCCCTAAGGGATCGCACTCCCGCGTAGCAACTACAGCTCACCGCTCTGGTAAGGGCAGAAGAAAAGGATCCATTAGTTGTGGACCCTCTAGAGACAGTAGAGTTGGACGGGCCAGAGAAGTACACTATGCCAGCACCTTGTTATCCTGCGAAGAAAAAGAACAACTACTATGTGTATTACTGGAAAACGCAGATGTATTCTCTTGGAGTCACTCAGACATGGCTGGAATAGATCCAATGTTGGCCTCTCATAAACTTAACATTATTGCCACGGCAAAGCACATTGGGCGAATAAAGTAGCTTCCACCCCGAGATGTACTAGGTTATTCAAACAAAGGTGGATAATTTGTTGAGTGCAGGTTTTATTAGAAAGGTGAAGTATCCCCGAATGGCTTGCAAATGTAGTAGTTGTCCCAAAGAAGGGTAGCAAATGGTGAGTATGTGTGGATTACACAGAAGTCAATAAGGCATGCCTAAAAGACTAGATACGGTTGTTGTCCGGCTGACATCCAAAAGACTAAATACATTTGTTGTTCGGTTGGCACCTAAAGACCATCTGGTACATTGTTCGGATGGCACCAAAGACTAGATCCGATGTGTTATTAAATTTTGCGCAGACCCGGATCGCATTGTTGTTAAGTTTGGAACCCCGAAAGACTAGATCTAGATTGTTGTCTGGCTAGCACCAAAAGACCAGATACGATTCTTGTCAGCTGGCATTTACATATCCTAGATGCGATTGTTGTCGGTTGGTGTCAAGTCAGAGCGCGGTTGTTGTTCAATTGAAATTTACATAACCAGGTACGGATGTTGACCAGTTGGCATTCTCCAGACATGGTAAATGGACTGCTGGAATTTTTGGCTCACACCTAGATGACATTTTTCAATCTCATTGGAATGAGCTAAGGGTGTCCAAAGATTACAAATATAATATATGTATTAACGGCTACACATCCCTACTTACAAGAGTTCCTTAAAAGGCCAAAGCCAACATAAAAAAAAGAAAAAAAAAAGAAAAGAAGCCTCTACGCGAGTAAGCTTAGCCTCTAAGCGGGCAATCACATCCTTTGACCTGCGCCTTCCTTCATTCGCAGCTGCCAACCAATTCAGGGCCTTAGTAAGATCAACTTCCACCTTGGCTTTAGCATTCCCCACTGATGTGGCCAATTGGGCTGCCCTGGCTTCTTGCTTGGCCTCATCTCTCTTTTTCTTCGCCTGGGTGGCGCTTGTCGCGCCTTCTTTGGCCTTTCTCTCCAAATGCTCTACCAAAGACTACGCCTTAGCCAAAGAGCATTGATGCAGTGATGGCGGCAGATTGAAATAAAGACATAGCTTCTCGGCATCATCAAGAATAAATTTGGAACTCGATGTTGCGAGCCCAATTCGATGTATCGCGGCTGCAAAGAATAGGAGTCAAAAGGAAATCACAACATAAAACTGGATGTTGCATGTTAAAAATCAACACATACCAGTTCGGCCGATCGATGGAATCGACCACGAGTTGGATGTCATCTTTATTTATATACATCGAAAGCAGAACGGAATACTACTTTGAATGGGCTGCCACGGGTATCCGGAAGTAATTCTAGTACAGGTCGTGCATGTGCATAATTGTGGAGTCTTCCTCGTTGAAGGGGTTCCAACGGCGGATAAGCTTCACCACATCCTCAATAGCCGGAGTCGCCATATCCGTTGGGGGAGTAACCCTCTCTAGCGGCGGAACATACGTACTCACCACCACCCGGTCAGACATCCGTTTCTTGTTGGGCCTGACAACAATGGACTTGGGTTGGGGTGTGGGAGTGGCAAGTACCCCAGATGGAGCACCCACATTCCAACCTCTTCAATTTTTGAAGGGCTCGCGGCCGGAACCCCTTTTCTAGAGATGCATCAATCTCGTTGAGGCAAACTCCCAAGGCCGACTGCTCATGGGAAGCTAGATCTGGAGGCTCCATCAAGATTATGGCGCAGTCCTCCTGAGCCCCCTCCTTTGAAGGAGACTGCCTAGGTTGCTTTTCTCCAAAACTAGAGGCGACCTCACCCTTTAAGGTATAAATTCCTTACCTTGTCAGGTGTAGCAAACCAAACCGATAAGAGAAAACATCTCTTCCTCCTTGATGAGCTCATTGTTGATCCTGCTTGTCTAATCTTGAACCTTCTAACCCGGCTTTAGTGTCTTTGTGCAATTTGCATCCTCAACTCTCTCTTCTTTTACGGTCGGAAATTGCTTGTGGACTTGAATTTGGGTAACACGGGCATGTCTCCTCATAGCTGTAGCGACCTCCGTAGGCCCCCTTGGCGAGTAACTGAGGAAGGGAAGCGTGAAGACTAACTTTAAGTCAACAATAATGAAATGCTCCCTCTCTATGACCTCAGCAAACAACAAACGGGGAACAATGGGGATAATATAAAGGAAAGGGCTACCCTTGACTCTCTCAGGTGTTCTTCCGCGGTCGTGACTCACTTGATTATGCTCTGCCTCCATTATCTCAAGCAATCGCTTAATGTTCTCCAGGCCGGCCTTCTCAATCCAGTTCACTAGTCGACCTCGCCTGCGCTTGTCTGAATGACATTAAGAAAATAGAGGTATGTAAGTACATAACCCATATCACAGAGCATGAGTTGCTTTCTCGCTAAAACAGGACTAGAAAGCGTTGAGGTTGTTCACATTGAAGCCCGAGATGCTGACGGAACAACCCCTTTGCTTGATCCTTAGGAGAGTTTGGGAGCTGGTTCACGGTGAAGCGGTTGTGGGTGGACATGGACTACACCCTTTGATTTAAGCTGCTTATTATAGACAAGAAAATCTCCACGATGAGATGTCCGGCTAGTAAGAAGGTTGAGCACACTCTGACCCCATCAAAATCGAATAGTGTTACGATGGATAAGCACGGCGACGCGGGAAACGTGTAGGAGGCTTTACCGAGTGATGACCGCCGAGGGGAAGTGTAAACACACCCAAAGAAATTGCTCTCAAGTAAAGTAGACGATGTTGTCCTTCTCCACGATTGAGGTAAGCAGGATCGTCTGTGACTGAAACTAATGTTGCTAGGAATTTGGAAAAAGGACCTCAACTCCTCCCTAGACATATAGGAGACAAGGCTTCTTGCAGAAGGCATCTCTCGCTTGGGTCCTCTCCTCGCCCTGACTGGTACGGTGGAAGTCTCCCTTTTACATCTCGCTGATAGAGTAGATGTGATAAGAAAAAAGAAAAGAAAAAGGGAGAGATCAACTCAACAATATTCTGCCAAAGTAGTAGCAGGACTAAAAGCCTTAGCGTTTTACCAAGCCTATTGAGACACCCCCAGGCTTGGGCATGCATAAAAATCCCATGTGTGGTTCCGATCTCGAAAACCTATCGGCGATTGCAGAACATGCATAAACATAGAAAATAGCCAGAACAACCCCCGCCAACGAAATCAAGAGCAAAGCAAATGGAAAACCTACCAGGAAACCCAAAACGATCAGGATTCTCTAAACGAATCCTTCACCAAGAGCTTCGAAAGTGCGGCAAAAGCGCAAAACGCTTTCAAGCGAAAGATTGCTAAATAGAGGCAAGGACGCTGGCCTCCGGACCCCTACTCTTATATAGGGTAAGGCGCGTGCAGGTGAATTAAATTCACCGATGGGACAACCACAACATTGAGAGACGTGCTTCCCCCCTCCTCGATGTTTGGTGTCCGCAAAACATTTCGCCTTCTAAGGGATCGAAATGGAAAATGAGACCCACGGGCCTAGATCTGCCCATCTGGTAGGCCCCTAGTCTGGTTTCAAAATGGCTCCGGGCCACGTCGACGAGCAAAGCCAGTGTGATCCCCGCAGTGAAGAATTAAAACCCATTCATGACCAAGTCAAGCCATAAGCTCCCCTAGCCGGCATGCGAAGAAAGAGCAGAAAATAGAAAGATTGACACACAAGTATGCTAAAGGACAAGTTTTATTAAAATATGACAAAATATGTTAATAGTTACATCGAAACCAAGACAAACATATCCAAGCGACCTCGGTGGATCCCTGGCACGAACATGGGGGTAAAAGCACGAGGCTGGTTACAGTCAGAAAGGGAGAATAAGAAAAGGAGAATCAGAGGAAGAAGAAGAAGAAGAAGAAGAAGAGGGAAAAATTAAGGCAAAAAAAAAAAGAGAATCCGCATTATCCTGCTTGAAATTTTCCTTCAACTCCTCACCTCGGCCGCCGTAGCCTTAGGAGGTGCTAACCTTTGGGGAACACGTAACTGACATAAACTCCAAGGAAAAGGCAAAGAGCACGTTAATTTGCTTTCAAATGCAGTAACCTCTGCTTTGCTCCCATGAGTCCAATGTAGAGCTCAGAAAGGGACGGCATGGTTGAAGCTTCCATTTGGGACGCCTGATGAGTCAACATAGGCATCGCCTTCAAGCACACAATATCCATAAGCGAAAAAAGGTTGTAGAGACTTCTAAGAGTTTCCAACCACCATCATTCCACCAACACTGTCCTAGGGAAGCATACACAACAGGAAGATAAGCTATTGGAAAAGCAATTCGTTGGAGACTTCATAAATCTCACTAGTTCACCATCATATTTATAGGGGTAAGACCCCAAAGGACGCATTAAATACATCATTGGGACTATAGTATTTTCTGGTAATACTCACATCAGAACATGCGCTCACTAATCGCCCTTTATTTCCCACGTTGCTAATCAACAACTCTCCGTACATTAAGTCCCAAAATGCAGTATTTTTCCTCGACTACCAAAACATAATCCTATAGTCAAAGAAAAAGGGGGGCATTGTATGACTTATGGGCCTAAGCTAACTAATCCAAGGGCCTAACTCCCGCATAGTCCCATCGCTTGGGCCGTCACATGAAGCATCCCAAGGCGACTTGATCATAAAACCATGCGGAACCACCTGACAGTACATTCCTTCTCGTCTACATGGCCCTTAGTGCCCGTAGGCCGTCTTACCACACGGTAAGAGATTGGTTATTGTTACTCTGGCTCAAGGGATATTCAGTCTAGGATAAGGAAAGAGAGATTTTTTCACCAGCATGATAAAATTATCTTTCCTAAAATCCAGAAGAATTGGTCTTCGATAAGGAAAGAGCGATTTGATCAACAAAATGATAAGGTCATCTTTCCTAAAATCCAGGACAAATTCGAGTTTTAAAAAAGAACCCTCCCATGGAAAAAAGGTAGGCAACCCTAATTCATCAAACTTTTCTCATCCTCTCCATCATTTTGCTAACTTAATCATCGGAGCGGTGACCACATTGTATGGTCACCCTTTTCCTTCTTTTTGCAGGTTCACGTCGATGCACCGGGGATCAGACGAATCAGGTAACAACACTAAGTGATTAACATATTTCTTAATTACCTAATGGATTTCTTGCTCCAATATTTCTTGCCTATGATTATTCTTTAAATTTGCTTGATTTGATGGATTCGGTACCAAGTTCATCGATTAATCAGGTTTACTCACATTATTTAGAACTTAATTTAGGAACATCAAAGCGGCTTTAAGATGTACAAAAATCTACTGTAGCAACCATGCATGCACCTCATGTTCAATATCACCATAATTTATTGATACTACTTCTGGATTGATCTAAAAGTATCTTTGAAGTGATATAAAAAAAAAGTAGTGATGAATGAGCAAGCTAAAAAGAGAAGAAAGGATTCATTCATACTTTAATTTAAGAATCTAGCCTTATTGACTAATTTGTAGTTTTTGTTTGGTGGGTCTTCCTTCTTCTTTATTTTTTTTTTTAGTAAAGGTTGGGTGTTGTATACTTTCTGCATACTTCCCTAGGAGTTGGGTTTTTTTCAGCCCCTTTATTAATGATATTTTCTTTTGGTGTATATAAAAAAAACATTACTTTAAAAATCGATTTATAGCTTCAAAAGGTAGCTTTGGTTGGGGTATGGAAATTCAATGATAAATTATTATTTTTGGCATGAAAATGGTGTCCAAATTAAGACAAAGACAAGGAAAGGGAGGGTAATCATGCATTCATTACTAGGGCTGTAATCCAGTCGAGTAGATATATAGCCAAGATCAAACTCGACTCGGTTAAAAAATAGAAAGTTCAAACTTGACTCGAACTCGATCGAGTTTTTTTTCATATGTTCAAAACTCGACTCGAAATAGTCGAGCTACTCGAATTCAACAAAATTCGAATTAATTAAAAAAATAATAAATAATTGTACTCAAACTCACAGAAATCAACCGACTCAATTAATAAAATAGTGAAGCTCGATTAAGTTCGCAAGCAGCTTGAGTCAAGTATTGTGATACTCCATTCAGCTCAACAAACTATTAGTTACTCAAATAACTTTCGATTAACTTAATTAATTCAGTAGCTATGAGTAACTTGACTCATTTACACCCTTATATTCATCTAGGCATGCAAATGGATACACTTTTTTTGGTCATTTATCAGGATGACTGACCTAGCAGTGGTCCATGGAAATGATCTCAATTTCTTTTGGGAAGTACGAAACTCCACGGGGGGTTAAGTTGGCCTGCCACGGAACGATTTGATTTAATTATTTTTTGAAAGAAATGGTTTGATGTAAAGCGCACTTGAATAAAGAGAACTCTTTTCCTTGTCCTTGGTGCTGGCGGAAGAGCCGTATCGATCCCTCCTTATCCTGATCATTATTACAAATACTAATACAGGCGTGAAAGGATCGAAAAAAATCAAGTTTGAGAGAGAGAGAGGGATGAAAATGAAAATATGGTTGCCATTGTTATTGCTCTTAAACCTCTTATGCCTATGCAAATCAGAACAAATATCACCAGACTTATTATGTCCAGATAAATGTGGCAAAGTATTAGTTCCTTACCCATTTGGAATCGGAGATGTGAGATGTGCCAGGGATCACAACTTCCTTCTGGACTGCGACAATAATGGTCAGCTGTTGTTGCTTGGTCAGATTCCTGTTCGTCATATATCATCACAAGGCACAGTGACTGTCACCATGAAGACAAGAGGGAAGTGCTATAACGATAGCACATTTGAAAATTTTTATGGAGGAATTGACCTTAAAGGGAGCCCATTCGTGTTCAACACAAGCAACCGATTTGTAGTTGTTGGCTGCAATGTAACATCTTTGATCACTGAAGACAACAAGTATCGGAGGGGATGCTTTTCTTTCTGTGATGGGAATGGGAATGGGCAGCGGTTAGTAGATTATTCCTCTTGTTCAGGCATCGGATGTTGCCAGACCTCCATGGCCAACCAGCTCCATACTTTGAATCTCACCGTCATTACCATGAATGATGATGACGTTTCTGCTAATACCACCTATAAATTTTGCCTCCACGCTTTTCTGGTAGCTCATAACATATCTACCACTTTTATGGATGTTTCCGATCTCTCCAAGCTCCCAGATCATCCTGTAACTTCAGAAGTGATCCTCGACTGGGGTTGCAGGAAGGGTCTGCAAAAGAAGAGAACTGTCTGGGCAAACATATGCATGTGGCGGAAACACCGATTGCAACGACTACTCTATCAATGGCCACGGATACGTTGTTCCTGCAAACAAGCCTGCTTTAAGTGAATTCTCACCTTCCCATGGTTGCCAAGGCACAATTGCAAGCTGTCGTTCAATTAATTAATTAGATTACATGATCTATATTTATACTTACTGATCAACGACACAATAACCAAATACAAAATAAAGAAAAACAACATATTTACCTGAAAATCCTGATGGGGAAAAAACCACAAATGATAAAGTTTCACTATGAATTATGAGAGAAATTACAAAAGTTTAGTGGAATAGAGAATAAACCGTAGCCCCTCTGCTACGATCAGGCCTTCGAGTCGGATATAAGCACAAAACCAAATTCGGATCACAAATCAACACTAACTGGTACTGAAACCCCTTAATTATGATTTACTTATATCATAAATGAACACATATCCACACCATGTAGATCCTGGTAGTGAACTATAAAGAATATAGTGGTCATGCATCGCAGCCAGTCCCCAGCGGTCCATGAGAGCCTTATCTTCCACATGGTTGCCGAGGTAATTAATAATTAACATACCTGTGGCCGTTCTGCATCCTTCTTGATCATCAGTTTAATTAATCTACTAATAGTTGTGGTTTCTTAATAATTAATTAAGCAATGCTTTTCATGTACGTGGCATAATAATGACTGTGATGATCCAAGTCGATATCCGTGTAAAGGATACTGCCAAAATACACATGGAAGTTACATTTGCAGGAGGAGGAGGAGTACTAGTACTCATGAAACTGTTCAAGAGATCAGCAGAAGGCATACTAATAAAATTGTGGCCATCTTAGGTAATTAATACCCACACCCTCCATCTTCAATTTGTTCCATATTTTTCTACAAGACTTCAGTTTTTTTAATAAATGAATTTTGTCTAATTTGTTGTTTTTTTTTTAATATTCTACTTACTGTGTCTGGTGTCAGCCCATCTACAAAGTGGTGGAGCTAGGTTTTTTCGTGGAATGTTTAACTTACATCAGTTTTTCGATCTTAACAATAGAGACCAGTTCAGTTCTATGTCCCTCCAAGAATTGTGTTATTTGATTCATGTCACGGCAGAACTCTCAGTTTAATTCCTGAAAAGAAACAACGTAAGGAAAAAAGGCCTGTTTGGTCTTTGTTTTTGAAAGCACTTATTTTGTTATCAGAATTTAATGTTTTTTTGTATTCTTTGCGTTTTCAGAACATTAAGTATCGAGAACCAAATATGTTTTCTATGTTCTTCTTATTTTTTAGAACAGAAAATAATTTTAAAAAATATGAACCAAACATCCATAAGTTTATGGAATTGAAATTTCACTAAATAAGTCGGGTAGTTTCTTTTTCTTCTTTTTGCTTTTATCTTTACTTTTCTTTTCTTTTCCTCTTTCTTTATCTTCTAGGACATTCAAGCTCTTACAGTAGATAGAGAATAGTAAAACAAAATAAAACTATTAAAATACTCACCAGAAAAAAAGATACCCACTTAAGACAAAATCAAAATCTTCAGTTTGTTCCATATTTCTTCCGACTAGGCTTAATTTGTTAATAAATTAAACTAATAATTTGGACTAATTTTAAATTATACAGCTATATCCTTAAGCATTGGGTTTGTTGTTAGTTGCTGAATTTACTGGTTGTGTCAATTCTGAGGAAAAGAAGATCATTCAACTCAAGAAGAAGTTCTTCAAGAGCAACGGTGGTTTGTTATTACAGCAACAGATCTCCTCAGACAAAGGCAAACTTGAGAAACTAAAAATTTTCTCCTCCGAGGAGTTAGAGAAGGCGACTGATTACTATAACGACGACCGTATCCTTGGAAAAGGAGGGCAAGGTATAGTTTACAAAGGAATGCTACCGATGGAAATGTTGTAGCTGTAAAGAAGTCTGAAAAGATGGATCAGCTCGCAACAGATCACTTCATTAATGAGGTATTACATTTCAGATCAACCATAGATATGTTATTTAATGAGTTAGGTTGTTGTTTAGAAACTGAGGTTCCACACTTCTGGTATATGAGTTACTCCAATGGAACTTTCTGAACACATCCATGATCAGATGGATGAGCCTCCCAAGAAAATGGTCAGATCGGTTAAGAATTGCTAAGGAAGCTGCAGGGGCAATAGCTCACATGCATTCAGCTGTTGATGTACCAATCTATCATAGACATCAAGTCCAGTAACATACTCTGGATCGGAAATGCAGAGCGAAATTGTCGGATTTCTCGATTTCAAGGTCTGTTCCAACCGAAAAACTCACTTGACCACATGTGTGCAAGGGACATTTGGTTATTTGGATCCAGAGTACTTCTCTACAAAAAACCAGTACACAGAAAAGATGATGTTTATAGCTTCTGTTGTTCTTGTCGAACTCCTGACAGGACAAAAGCCAACTTCTAATCTTAGATCTGCAGATATGGGGTTGGTTGCATATTTCATATCCTCAGTAAAAGAAAAGCGTCTCTTCGATGTGTTGGATCCACAAACTGTTGCAGAGGGAGAAAAAGAGGAGATAGTAAATTTGGTCAACCTTGCAATGAGATGCTTGAAGTTGAATGGGAGAAAAAGGCCAACCATGAAAGAAGTTTCTTGGGAGCTGGAAAAAATTCTGAAAAAGCCTAAAGAAAATTTGGCTACAGAACTAAGCTACCAGCTGCAAGAGGAGGACTACTACTTTATGGAATCATCAAGGCCAAGTTTGGACCATGGAGATGAGAGAGAAGAAATCAGAGCTGAATTGGAGCAAGACATCCATGAAGCTACCGAATAGCTCATCATCTTCTACCTGCAAGAGTGATTAAGATTAATTAATTTAAAACAATCTCATTTTGGACTGCGCTAATAGTAATAGTAGTATAGTACATGCTTCTATGAAACCAGGGATTAGACTGTGGTTCATTTCACTTGTAATTCTATATATGTAATTATTAAAATTGTAATTTGTTTATTGTTTTTAAAACTATTTTCTATTTCGGGAAACTTAGCTTTCAATTTATTTTTATGAAAATAATAATTTTCAAAATTAGAAAACTCAAACAAGGTCTTAGTTTCTTTAGCCTCTATGAAATAGTATATATCCACTATGGTTAAATATCAACTCACATCCATTTTCAAAGCTGGTGAAAAAGGTTTTACTAGCTAGGTGATTAAGGATCATAAAGTTTTGAATTCCATAGGGACGGCAGTGATTCTTAGAGTTTCCATCAATAGTCACCACTTACATAAATAAGGGACCCCCATTGTTGGATTTGATTCATTCACCACTTACATCTTTCCAAGTCTAGTCAAACATCCTATATATATCCTATGTTCAAGTATAACCAAAATTCATTCAACCAATCATTCAAGCAAGTACAATAATTATATGAAGATTAAGAGTAAATGAGCTTAATTGTAGAAACAAAAACTATCATTATTGTTAGTTTTACAGTCTGATCCTCTCATCTGAAACCCTAATTTCTTTTTGTTCTTTTTTTTTCATCCTGTTAAATTCTGGGGTGGCTTTTATACTTCGTCTGAAATCACCATCTTTACGGCTCGGTCTACACTGATATGGCCTCCCTTTTCTCCTCAATAAAGTGGTTTATTTCACTCGATCTGAGTTTTCATTTCATTTTCCTTTGTTTTCTTATGTTTTTGTCCGATTTGTTGCGATGTATGGTTGTTCATTGGTTTTTGTGTTGATGATTCAGATGACAACACTGTTGTGATGAGAAGTCATATCAAATCCCTTCTCATCACTATGCTTCATTAGATTTGGAATCTTAAGTATTCTAGGCATATTAGGATTATCTCTTACATAGACCTTAAGCCGTTTTTGTTTGCTATTAACTTGATGTTGGTAAATATCCCTTCAATGTTTTTAACAATTTGATTTCCGTGTCCAGATGTAAATGTATTACCATTATGAAGATCATGTAATCAATTGAACATCAGAAGTTCCTTGACTAACGTTATGGCTCGTAGGAAAAACAACTTGAGAGACGCAGGGATAATCGCAGGGTCAGAATGGTCAAGGTTTTGAGCCTTTTGCCTCTTTATGCCCATGCATAGAAAAGACCAATAATTTAGATGTTCGAAATAATTATGTGTGTCTATAAATATATTTTGAGTTCATTTATTCATCTCATGGGATACATCCAGATTGTGGTCTTCATGAGATGTTTGTCACATCCCACATTAGATAGGAAGAAACTTTTGGCCTTTATATTAGTTTGGACTCCTTTATCTAGTAAACGCGCTTTTAAAGCCATGAAGACCTGACCAAAACTGATAATATCTACATGATCGGGCCGTAGTTTTTACAAATGATATCGTAGGCAACCGCCGACCGATGTGGGAGTCCGTCTGGCTTGACCGCAGGATTTATCCGCTGGCTCCATTGTCTCATGGGACACAACAACGAACGTTGTGCCTATATGTAGCAGTTTACCACATCTCATATTGTATAGGGAGAAACTTACAGACAGGCTATATAAGTATAAGTTCATCTCAACCTAATAGACATGTTTTAAAGTCGTATGGGCTCCTGAACCCAAAACAAGCAATATCTACATTATCGATCGTGGTTATATATATACATATATGGTATATATTCTCGACAAGTTTCCTTTGTTTTTTTTTTGTTTAATTTGTCACATAAGGGAGTTCTTATCAAGACAATTACACGTTGCTCATGCAATAAATTCATGTTAGTTCAAGCAAAATAGAGCATAGTTCACCACATTAATAGAGTATGTGTCGCAATTATAACCAACTAATTTCAATCCTTTGACTTTAGCTTTTCTTGTATTCAAATGCGTGTGTCTATACATATACAAAATTCTTAGTTTTTTAGTTTTTTTGTTTCTTACTTAATTTCAACTATAATTTGTTAAAAAACAAATGTTATTTAAAAAAAAAGGTTTTTCCTTCTTTCATGCCGAAATGTCTAATGAGCAACAAATTCATAGATCGGATAGCAGATTCCAAATTTTTCCTTATTCCAACTTTTTCCATTTTTTTTTTTTTTTCTTTTGGCATCAAAGAAAGGTCATAATTTGATGAGAAAATTTAATAAAATTATAAATATGATAAAATAATAACTAGTATCATTTTCAAGAAGAGAAAATTTGCAAATTCCAATTAAATTAACTATAAGCAAAAGTGGGTGTCTATATATATATATATATATATTAATTTATTACAAAACAAAAACACTAAAGTATGAAAAGAGACTTGATTCAGATTAATTTCAGGAGGAAAGTTTTTAGATGTTACATTTTTCTTTTTATCATAAACTTTTTCTACTAACCTTAATCCATTTCTAGCATAGCATTTTATCGAAATTTGATTCTAAAAAAAATCACCTAAATCAAGATTGTAAGTGATAATTAAGATAAATGCTTCTTAAGAAAAATACTATAATTAACCTCTATAAACCCTACCCTCATTTTCTCTCAACATTTTCCTAGCTTCTTTTTTTTTAAGCAAAGAATGGTGATTTTTTTTTTGGCATTCTTGGTCTAAAATAACTCATATACTCCTCTTTCCATTTTTTCTTTCTCAATAAAGTGGTTATCCCACATAGATCTAGGTTTCTTTTATTTGTTTTGTGATTTAGTTGCCGCCTGTGCACGTAGGATTATCTTCGCCTCAGGCGCATGTGGTTGTCATCGCTCTCGCAGTAATCAGGTCATCTTAATATGACGCTTTGGTTTTAGTTGTCAGGGTGCGGCGCTTATTCGTGTTTCCTGGGGCAATTCAGATAGTAAAGTATTTACGATCAAAGACAAGAAATCAAATCAATGATCATCAACATGCTGTAGAATTGAAGTCATGGGTATTCTAGTCACAATAGTAATATCAAATGTGTAGGCTCAACTATCAAATATATAGACTTTGAGTTGATTTATTATGCTATTAACTTGGATGTTGTTTCATCTTTTCCTCGGGTCGCAAGACGCCACCTGGGCATCCTTGCTGGGCATGCATCGGTCTAATAATTTCATAATTTTTTTTTTTTTTACCCCCGTGATTTGTGGCGCCACATGTTGTCGCCAATGTGTTTGTAATGATTGAATCATGACATTGCATGTGCACCAGCTGGGAGAGTCTCGTAAGAGAATTTATTGCATATTACCTCACCTCGCTGTAGAAATTATTTCGTGTGCTGGGAGGTTCCATCGGGAGATGGAACTTACTGAGGCCTTAATGGCAAGTAGCAGATAGCTTATTTTGTATTTTATAATATCCTCGACGTCTATTCGCCAAGAAGTCGCAAAGAGTTGTAATAAAACTCATTTTGAATTGCTTAATATAAATATAGGTTTTCCAAAAATTTTTACGTTACCTTTATTATGTCGGGGCCATCAGGATAATTTCTTGTAGTGTCTCTGGGAAGAAGTCAAGGTGCAAGGGAATGCCAGTGGCCATTTGCAGCTCAAGTGCTTAGGTCACATTGTGGGTTTCGGATCACTTATTGTGGTTTCGCCTTCTGTCGCGACATGGGTCTCAGGCTACAGGCAATTGCTTGGTCGCGACATAGTTTTTCCATGTCAGCATACGCTTTCTTTGTTTTCTCGTCATGGTGATACGCTTAGACAGTAGTTTATCAAGGCCAGGAGTTTCTATGTCACAAATGTAGTATTTTGTGTCACGACGAGTTTTCACCGCGTGGATTTTCACAAGTCGCGACAAAGTGTTTTTATGTCACACGTAGCTCGTCAAGACCACAAGAGTTTTTATGTCGCGATAGAGTTGGCTAAGGTGAAGAGAATTTATGTCGCGAAAGAGTATTTTTGTGTCACACCCCGATTCCAGGTCCGACCCGATCATGGATCCGAACTCTGCTTCAGACGAGACCATATAATCGGGACTCTTATAATGTAATCAAACATCATATACATATATACTCAGTCCCATTTACATATTCAAAACTATACTTTTACATTTACAAATCGGGAAAGAATTTTTAATCCCACTGATAAAACCTACTTCATAATGTTCAGCACCGCCAGATAAGCACGTTCGCCGACGCCTTCCCTGCGGCCTACACGGATTAAACCCGTGCTAAGCTTTACGCTTAGTGGGAAACATATCTTATAACTTATACAGATACACATGCATTTATACTGAATCATACTAAACATATAACATAAACAGATATCAAAATTTCATGAATTCATATAACACATTTACATGTATAATTATCCTTGTAATAAACTTATGCTTTTTCAGATATCTCGTATACTCGTGACGAACTTATACTTATAACAAACTTATACTCAGTATTGCATCTTATAATCGACTTACGTACTTATTCTGGTTCCAATCTCCCGTAGGACACATACTTATGTCAGACGACGTATACTTATTCAAAGTCTCCAAATGACATATATATTTGAACTTATACCGATACTCACTTCGCACTCTCTTATAATTATTCGTATCTCCCAAAGGACATATACTGAACTCTCATCAGCCGATACTTATCTCCGTAGGATACATATTTATGCCTATTCGGTGATTCCTTTATGTAAACAAGACCGAACTTATACATATACTTAGACCTGAAAATGACTGCGTGATTCATACTTCATCCATCTGTATACTGTCTCGTACTCTCCCGTAGGAGTCACATAAATTATGCTTTCTATACCGAGGTACCCTTAGGTACCACAAAGCCCATACTTATACTCATGGAGCTTACACTTATCTCGTATAAAACCCGTAGGTACCACTCGAGATATTATGGAACTATACCAGTATTGCGAACTTATCCTTTATACGAAGTACCCGTAGTTAACTACAAAACTTATAATCGGTATTTCATATTTTATACTGTATACGAAGTATAACTCCGGTCTTACAGATCTTATACTTGTATTATTAGAACTTTATACATGTATTTCAAATCTTATACATGTATTACGACGATATAATTTATCTACTTCGATCTTACCGTATTACGTAACTTAGACATGTATTTTAGATCTTATACATGTCTTACAGAGCGAGGGCACTTATCTTGGCTTGATCTTTTACCGGTATTAGCGTAATCCTATCATTTTACTCTGACCTTATTCTTGTGCGTAGGTACCAGAGGTACTATAAGTCTGAATCCAATCAGACTTATACGATACATGTCGTATGGACATTAGTCCATAGCAGGTACGTATCATAATGTATACATATACTTGTTTTATTTATACAGAGTACCCTTAGTACCACTGACTTATACTTATTCTGGGATCTCCCGTAGGAGTTATGAAGTTTCTTCTTATAACTTATACTTATACTGCATTTATGTTCATTCTGACTCTATAGGAGTTACAGCTTATCTTTATTCAGAACTTATAATTATAATAAAAGTTTATTATCATTCGGGACTCGTAGAGTTACGTAGATTAACGTATATGAGTGAACTGAGATACGACGTAACTTAATCGTATAGGAGTACTCAGAGGTACTACGTAACTTAAGTATATAGGAGTACTCAGAGATACACAGAATATATGCAAGAGGTACCCAGTGCTTCATGTAACCTATACCGAGGTACCCGTAGTACATTCGCATCTTTCTATATTCATTTCTTTATTCTTATTCGCAGATTCATAATCTTATCATATAACTCGCTGGATTGCCTGTAATTCAAAGAATACGAATGAGTAGGACACAACACAATAAGTATCCGAAGGTACAAGATAAGACTAAGGTGTCAGAAGACAAAGCAAAGAGAGTGCTAAAGCACCGATGAGTGCCATCGCACTAATCGAGCAATCAAGTACATATCGAGTACCGGCAAGAATGTGTCAAGCACAATCGGACATGTTACCGACTAATCGAGTAATCGGTATCGAATGCCGGTTAACGGCCGTAGAGTGTCGTCGCACTCAATCGTAGAGTACCGAAGTACTATACGTGCTCGCTCTACATAAATGTAGGTGCCATGTCATTCAATAATCGGTCTTAAAGCTTTACAATTATATGAGTTCAATAACTTGCTATCTTATATTTGGGGGGGTCTTCTTAGCCACATTATGTGTTTATGACATATTGCCATTTCATGTTCATGTTCATGTCTACATTTAATCGTTTTCATACTTCATCGTAATTCATGTTTCATGAACATGTTTGGTACAGTATCATGATTTCCTAACATTCCTTATTTCATGCCCTTACATATGGCATTTCATACTTATATTTCATACAAGAATACTTACGCATTCAATATCATTCATGTATTCTGTTCCTCTATGAATAAATTTAATTAGAATGAACTGACTCAACTGATCATCCAAACTTTCAAGTTATGGCATTTTCATGCTAACTAGTTTGCCACCGATTTATCGAGGAACATGAATACATTATTCGCTCACTACTCTAATATTTATGACCAATCTTTGGGGGTTCTCAAACTGTGAAGTGGTTAATGTCAATCAACTGAATCCAACTGGTTAACCGTAATCCCAAGAGTACAAACATAAATGAACCAATATGTCAATCCAACACTGAATCATCTCCACTGAAGATTTTTCAATTATAATATATTTGAGTCTTCGGATGATACCTACTTTTGTAAGCTGGCCTTCTAAAGTCCTGATCAACGGTCCTATTCCATCATCAACTGATAATGAGTTATATTATCGGAACAAATATCAAACCATCAAATGGTGTCGTGAATGAGGTGCAACATCTTCTCAAACCCAAACACGTCCCAAACGCCCAGAACCAGTCCCATCAAACCTGATAAACATCAACTTAATACTCCATGAATATTATCAAAAACCACTTCAAATTCATCTTGAAATGGTGGTTTAGAACTTCATATCTATCTGAGAACCTCGTATTTTCCCTAAATCATTTTAATAATTGTCTTTCTTCAAAACCTTTCATGAATTAATAATAAACCATTCTAATATGCGCCACAACCCATACAATAAATCAAACATGATGATTATTTAGGGTTTATTCTCTAAACTCAGCTCAATTAATTGTTATTTAACATGTATCAATCCTTAAGAGGAGGATTTCATACTTATCTTGGGTCATTTAGAGTTTTTCCAACCCTACCTTCAATAAATCTTTGATTAGGAAGAAATCCTAACAAAGCCTAGATTTGGAACTCATAAACTTTTCTAGAATCCCATACAAAATCCATGTGATCCATACAAAATCCATACTCAAAGTAGTTTCCATACAAAATTCAAAGTTCCATACCTTGGCTTGATCTCCCCTTCCTCTTCCTCCTCAGTCCCCTTTCTCCTTCACGTTTTGTTCTCCTTCCAAAATGAGACCAATTCTTGGTCTAAATCCCATGTTTGCTAAGGCCATGTTTGGCTCCCCAAAACTCCATTTTGCTAAGCTTCATTATTTGCTTTTGATCCTCCAACTTTGGTATCTAATCTTCTAGGAATTACACAACAATTTTGTTATTTCTCTTCTTGGCCCATAGTCTTTTCAATTATAACTTTTAAGCCCCTTTTGGACAAATTACAATTTTGTCCTTAGTTGTAACTTTCTGCCCTCGTTTCCATGTTTCGTATTTAACTCACGAAACATTCACCATGCTTTACAAAATACCCTAAACATGTCAAAAACCGCTAGGTATATTGGGGTGTTACATTTTCAGGTCGCGATAGAGTTTGGTATCGACATGAGTTTTTATGTGTCGCGACATAGTATTTAAATCGTGATAGAGAGTTTGGCCTCGGTAGGGTTTATGTCACGACAGATCATTGCTGCAGTGTAATACAGGTTTGACACAGACAGGAGATTTAGTACTGCATCGCGATGGGTTTGGGGTAGGCCCCGAGTTCAACGATTCATTGGTTTGCCACATTATTTTAAGAATTCATTTGAGGTATCAAAGTGGCTTTAAATCTATAAAAATCGCGGTAGCAATCATGCATGCATGCACCTCGTGTTCAATATCACCATAATTTCTTAATCTTATACGGATTGATCTAAAACTATCTTGAGATTATATTAAAAAAAAAGTAGTCATGAATGAGCCAACTAAAAAAAAGAAGAAAGTTCAAACTCATCTACATGTGTTTGTCATGCGATCTACACACATGCATACTTGGTTATATTGGATCACACACACAGCCTTATTGACTAGACTGTAGTTTGGGTGCTGGTGAGTCTTCCTTCTACTTTGTTTTTCTTTTGTTTGAGTATGGGTTAGGTGTATGCTCTATCTATACTTCCCTAGGAGTTGGGGTTTTTTTCAGCCTTCAGTCATGTATTTTCTTTTGATGTATCGAACAAAAAGAAATTACTTTTAAATCGATTCAAAGCTTCAAAAGGTAGCTTTGGTTGGGGTAATAAATTCAATGATAAGTGTATTTTTGGCATGAAGTAAATTGTCCCAAATTAAGACAAAGATAAGGAAAAAGGAGGACAATCACACATGCATAACGAGGGGTGTAATCGAGTCGAGTCGATACCATGTGAAACTCGACTCGATTCGGTTAAAAAACTCGGCTCAAACTTATTTCGAACTCGATCAAGTTTTTTCATATGTTCAAAAACTGGAATTCGAAAATAATTAATTCTCCGAACTAAACCAAAACTTGAGATCATTAAAAATTCGTAATAATTACCACTCAAACTTGACTTGAAATCCTTCCATTTCGATTAATAAAATAAGTAAAGTTGATTAAAATTTCGCAGCAACTCGAGTCGGGCCAATATAATACTCAAACTCGACTCAATAAACTATTAAACCATCAGGCTTCAGATTAAGTCTCTGATCAATTCGTAGGTCTGGTAAGCAGCTCATATACACCCTTATACATAACTAGGCAAATGGATTCACTTTTTTTGGTCATTTATTAAGATGACTGACCTAGTAGTGGTCCATGGAAATGATCTCAATTTCTTTTTAAGTAAAAACCCACGGGGGACATGTTGGTCTGCCACGAACGAAATTTGATTTAATTCTTTTTTAAAAGAAATGGTTTTGATCTAAATATAAAGCGCACTTGAATAAACAAATGGTGTGGGCGGAAGAGCCGTATCGAAATCCCTTCATCTGATCATTATTACAAATAATATCTGCTGGGCGTGAAAGGATCTGAAAATCAAGTATGAGAGAGAGGGAAGAGATGAGGATGAAAATGTGGTTGCGCCATTGTTGTTACTCTTAAACCTCTTATGCCCTATACCAAATGAAACATGTCTACACTCATGTCCAGATAAATGTGGCAAGTATCATGTCCTTATCATTTGGGATCCGGAAATGTGAGATGTGCAGGGATCGCAACTTCCTTCTGGACTGCAACAAGAAAGGTCCAGTATTATTCTTCATGATCCTGTCTGTTCTATATCATCACAAGGCACAGTGACTATCACCATGAAGACAAGTGGGAAGTGCTATAACGATAGCACATTTGAAAATTTTTATGGTGGAATTGACCTTAGGGGGAGCCCATTCGTGTTCAACACAAGCAACCGATTTGTAGTTGTTGGCTGCAATGTAACAGCTTTGATCACTGAAGACCACAAGTATCGGAGGGGATGCTTTTCTTTCTGTGATGGGGATGGGAATGGGCAGCGGTCTGTGATCATTCTCTTGTTCCAGGCATCGGATGTTGCCAGACCTCAATGGCAACCAGCTCCATACTTTGAATCCTCACCGTCTTTACCGCGAATGATGATGACTTCCCTGCTGATCCCACCCATAAATTTTGCCTCACTCTTTTCCTGGAAGCTCACTGACTATCTCTGCACATGAATGTTTCCGTTCCTCCAAGCTCCCAGAAGCATCCTGTTTACTTCAAGTGATCCTCGACTGAGTTTCTGGAAAAAGATGTACCAAACGGCCGGCTTGTTCAAAACATATGCATGTGGGAAAACACAGATTACAGCAAACTCTTTCAATGGCCATGGATATGATGCTCCCTGCAAACAAGGGTTTCAGGGAAGTATTACCTTCCCACAGTTGCCAAGGTAATTATATGTGTCATTCACTCTTTACATGAATCTATATATATATGCTAAGTGGTACTGAAACCCCTTAATTATGATTTACTTACGTAGACACAAACTGAATGTGAGCATCAAATCAATATTTCTGTGAGTGGAATCTGTGAGAATACAGTGAGGAATTACACTTGCCATGTCCCAAAAGGGTTCAAGGAGAGCCCTATCTTCCACATGGTTGCCGGTAATTAATAAATTAAGTATACCTGTGGCTGTTCCTGCATCCTTCCTTGATTAATTTAATTAATCTACCATTGAAATTGTGGTTTCTTAATAATTAATTAAGTACTGTTTTCATGGGTGCAGACATTAATGAGTGTGATGATCCAAGTCGATATCCATGTGAAGGATACTGCCAAAATATACATGGAGGTTACACTTGCAGGAGTACTAGTACTCATGAAACTGTTCAAAAGTGTAATGAAGGCCTTTAATGTGTGGCACATCTTAGGTAATTAATACCACACCCTCCATCTTCAATTTGTTCCATATTTCCTCCTAACAGACTTGATTTTTTTAATAAATGAATTTTGTCTAATTTGTTTTTTTTTAATATTCTACTTACTGTGTCTGTGTTCCTTGCCCATCTACAAAGTGGTGGAGCTAGGTTTTTCGGTCAGGGACATTTTAACACACATCAGTTTTGTCGATCTTAGCTGGTGTGGTCCAGTTCAGTTCTGTGTCCTCAAGAATTGTGTTCATTTGATTCATGTCATTGGCAGAACTCTCTCCAAATGTTCTAATTTCTTGGAAAGAAAACACACACCATAAGGAAAAAAACAAAAACCTTTTCAGTTTGTTTTTAAAAACTCTTATTCTGCAATTTAATGTTTTCTGTATTTTATTTTTCAGAACATTAAGCACTAGGAACCCAAGCGATGTTATCTCTATTTCCATATTCTCCTTCTTTTTAAAATAAAATAGTTTCAATAACTAAACATCCATAAGTTTCTGGAATTGAAATTTGGCTAAAAAAAGTTGGGTAGTTCCTTTTTCTTCCTTTTTGCTTTTATCTTATCTTATCTCTTCTTTTCTTTTTTCTTTCTTCTTTATCTTCTAAATATTCAGCTCTTACAGAAGATAGAAATAATCAAAATGAACTAAAACACTCAGAAAAAAAAGATGCCATAAGACAAAATCAAAATCTCCAGTTTGTTCGATCCATATTTCTTCCGGACCAGGATTAATTTGTTCAATAAAATTAAACGAATTTTGTCTAATTTGTTGTTTTTCCTTTGGTCTAATTTTGCAGCTATATCCTTAAGCATTGGGTTTTTGCTGTTAGTTGCTGGAATTTACTGGTTGTATCATTCTGGGAAAAAAGAAGATCATTCAACTCAAAGTTGCTTCATGAGCAACAGTGGTTTGTTGCCCATCAACCAGTTACTCAGACAAAGAGCAAACTTGAGAAACTAAAATTTTCTCCTCCGAGGAGTTAGAAGGCAACTGATTACTATACTTGATGACCGTATCATGGAAAGGGAGGGCAAGGTATAGTTTACAAGGAATGCTACCGGATGGAAATGTTGTAGCTATAAAGAAGTCTGAAAAGATGGACGAGCTCAAACAGAACACTTCATTAATAGGGTGGTCATACTTTCCCAGATCAACCACAGACATGTTGTCAAATTGTTAGGTTGTTTAGAAACTGGAGTTCCACTTCTAGTGATTCTCTCCAATGGAACTCTTTCTGAACACATCCATGATCAGATGGATGAGCCTCCCATGAAATAATTCGATCGTTCAAATTGCTAAGGAAGTTGCAGGGGCAATAATCTACAGCCATTCAGCTGTTGATGTACCAATCTATCATAGAACATCAAGTCTAGTAACATACTGTTGGATGAAATGTAGAGCGAAATTTTCGATTTGGATTTGAGGTCTGTTCAACTAGAAAAAACTCACTTGACTACATGTGTGCAAGGGACATTTGGTTACTTGGATCCGAAGTACTTTCAGTCAAACCAGTACACAGAAAAGAGCGATGTTTATAGCTTTGGAGTTGTTCTTGTCGAACTCTTGACAGGACAAAAGCCGACTTCTAGTATATTAATCTGGACATAGGTTAGTTGCATATTTCATATCCTCAGTAAAGAAAGCATCTCTTTGATGTGTTGGATTCTGAAACTGTTCTGAAGGGAGAAAAAAGGGAGATAAGTTTGGTCAACCTTGCATTGAAGATGCTTGAAGTTGAATGGGAGGAAAAAAGAAGGCCAACCATGAAAGAGTTTCTTGGGAGCTGGAAATATTATGAAAAGCTAAAAAAATTTGGCTGCAGAACCCAAGCTACCAGCTGCAAAGAGGACTATACTTCTTTATGGATTCATCAAGGCCAAGTTTGGACCTTGGAGATGAGTGTGAAGAATCAGAGATGAATTGGAGCCTAGACATCCAAACTACTGAATAGCTCATCATCTTCTACATGCAAAGTGGTTAAGATTAATTAATTTGTAACAATCTCATTGTGGAGTTGATCATATGACTGTGCTAGCTAGTAATAGTAGTTTCCAGTACATAGTTTACTTCTTACGAAACCAGTACAGATTGGACTTTGTGAGTTCATTTCATCAATAATTCTATATATAATCAGGGTCTGTAATTTTACTTATTGTTTTTAAACTGTTTTTTGTTGTTGTTAAAAATAAGGAGAATAGGAAAAACATGTTTAGTTTTCAATTTGTTTTTATATAAAAACATAAAAAACAAGAAATTTTCAGAAAATACATTTTGATGTTATTTGTATTTCAAGAATTATTCTGAATAACAATTTTAAAAAATAGGAACTAAACAGGGCCTTAGTTGCATCTATGGAATAGCATATATCCACTATGGTTAAATATCAGCTCACATCCATTTTCAAAGCTGGTGAAAAAGGTTTTACTAGCTAGAGTGATATGATCATAAAGTTTTGAATTATTAGGACGGCAGTGATTCTTGGACTTTCCATCAATAGCCACCACTTTCATAAATAAGGGACCCCCTCTTCTCTCTATTGTTGGATTTCTGATTCATTAACCACTTACATCTTTCCAAGTCTAGTCAAACATCCTATATATCCCATGTTCAAGTATAACCAAACATTCATTCAACCAATCATTCAAGCAGAGTGCAGTATTATATAAAAAATTCATGATAGAAATTCATGTTTAATTGTAGAAACAAAAACTATAATTACTGTAAGTTTTATAGCCGCCCCCTCCGTCTGAAACCTTAATTTCTTTTTCGTTTTTTTTTCATCCTTATTAGAAAGGAGAGGTGGTTTTTTTGACATTTCTTAGCCTAAAATCACCACTCCCATTGTTTGTTCATTCAGATTTGGGTTTTCTTTCTATAAAAGTGGTTTCTTCTATCCGATCTAAGTTTTCTTTTGATTTTCCTTTGTTTTCTTATGTTTTTTGTCATTGATTTGTTACGGCGTGTGGTTGTTCGTTTGTTTTTGTGTGAGTGATTCAGACGGTAACATTGCTTCGATAAAGCAGAAAATCGCCTCAATCCCTACTCATCGTGTAACCATCGGACTTAAATCCTTAGGTATTCTAGGCATATTAGTTCACTCTTATATGGTTGAGCAGTTTCTGTTTTCTATTAACTTGGATGCTATGACATCCTCTAATAATTTTAGCAATTTGATTTATATGTTTTAGATGTAAATGTATTACGTTCTAAATCAATATGAGGCTTCAGTTTTCATTGTCAAAAAAAAAAAAAAAAAACTATCAATTATTGTTATTCTTATCTTGTCTCTTTTTAGACAAATGGTTTTATAAAGTCGTATCTTTTATTTTCTTATCTACCATCACTTCTCAGGTAACATATCGTTATACATGCATGGTTCAATATAGTATGAAGATTGCACCACCTCATTCTTCATCCTTAGCACACACCTAGTAGATAGTCTTTGGTGATTTTCTAACAGTACAGTTAATGCATACTATGTTAGGAATAAGATTTGTCTAAAGACAAAGATAAGGGAAAACCGATCATGCATGCATGATGAATGAATGGACTTGCTTTGTTTTTTGGCTTTTTTCAAATGCTTTAAGATGAAATTAAGATGGTTGACCACGTGGTCCATATAACAGTGATGTTAATTTATTTCCGAAAGCACAAAACCCCACATGGTTGCGTTGTCTGCCTTGTAATTAAGGGTTAATCATGTAATCAGTGTGACCAAATTCATACATGGCTTTGGTGGACTAACGCTGTGGCTTGTAGGAAAAACAAGCTGAGATGAGAATAGAAAAATACTGTGCCACACAATCGTTGTTGCGGCTTCCTTTCCCCTCTTCATGCCCATACGAAGAAACTAATAATTGAGATGCTTGAGTCAATAAATATGCCTAAATATATTTGTTCGATTGTCTTGCTATCTAGACAATCTCATGGGACTCTAATGAGAGCGTTGTGTCTACGCTACAGGGTGGGTGTTTGTTTTCCAAGAAAACATAGGAAAAACATAAATGAATATTGGGAAATTTTAACAGTTTTTTTTGTTCCTGTGGCTGCAGTTATGGTTATGATCCTTTGACTCAGCAAGAAGCCATCGGATTTCGCCAAGTAAGTGAAACTGTTGGTTGATTCTTCCTTTCTTGCCTTGAACTGTAATAACGAAATTTGCACTGGATTGTCTAGACATTAATAAAAGGATCTGATTTATTCCAATGATGACGATAAATTTGTTGCAGATACCAAGCAAATGAACTGATCCACTCCCGATGGGCTATGCTTGGGGCAGCTGGCTTCATCATCCCTGAGGCCTTCAACAAATTCGGTGCCAACTGCGGCCCTGAAGCTGTCTGGTTCAAGGTCTACTTCCTAACATACTTTTGAATTCGCTGAAGTATTTATCGGATAAGGAGAAAGTTAACATAATTATATAAGTATGAGACTCTTTAAAGCGTGGGACCCTTAAATAAAGCGGATAATATCTACGTGGTTGAATCGAATCATTATAAATAATTGTCGAACCGAATCCTCTGGCCTGAGTGAAACTCTATGTTAACAGCTGTGTCCATCTCAGAAGCCGTAAGGGTCCTTGGACAGCGGATAATATACATATGATTGGATCGGATCGGATCGTTTATAAATGGTATCGAGGAATCAATTCTCCAGCCACGATGGGGCTGCATTAGTGTGTAGCTATTGTGCGCCAGACGAAAAGACTGAAGCTGGACAACCATACAAGGTAAGATTGGGATGCTTCACCTTTCCTTGGTTACCTCTTAAGCTTGGTTAAATCTAGTGTAATTTGGTGTGATTCCTGTAAATAAGTTTTATGAATATATAATTGACAAGAGTATTGTTTACGAACTGAATGCAGAGAGGAGCTCTACTCATGATGGGAACACTAGAATTACTTCGGAAGAACATCCCCGATAACCTTATTGTTGCAGTCATTGCTGAAGTTGTTCTTGTTGGTGGTGCTGAGTACTACAAGAATAATCAATGAGCAGGTATATATAATCCTCTCTGGCTTTATTTGATTATGCAATCATGTTAGAAAAATGAACCCGTCTTCAGGTTGCATTCTTGATGTCCATGCCCAAGGTCATTGCTTCATTGTTTCATTGGCAAATTCTCGCTTGTTAGTCATGAATGGGATCACAGGAACGGGAACCATTTTGTTTTCATGGCACAAGTGTCTTGACCATCATGTTTTCAGGAAAGAAAAAAAAAATCCATAGATGAATATTGGACTCTAATTATAGAGAAAAAGAACAAATAAGAGAAACAAAATTCTATGATACGTTACAATGGTGGTTTCTAGGTTTCTAAACTCTAGAAAGTACCTTATATTTATCACAGCCAGATTAAAATTAAGTGAAATTTAGCTTAACTGGTTCAATCCATTACCCATATCCAACATATCCCTACTTTAACAAGATGGTAGATAAGCAATCACATATCCATAGTCCTTTATATTCCATATTTGTTTGATAGCTAAACACTTCAATTATAATATAATAAATTATTCATTGGGACTCAAACTGAAACCCTCTCCCTTCTTATTCCTCGTCTTTTTAACATTGAGAGCTCTATTACATAGAGTTAGACATGATTTGGGATTATGTTCCACATTCAGATGAACTATGCAAACAAATGAATGTTAACTGATCATGTTTGCGTCCTTTTGTTGGTAAGTTTGGAGGATAAGCTTAGCGAAGTCCTTTTGATCCATTGGGGCTTGCAAATGACCAGACGAGCACACGCCTTCTTTGAAGGTGAAGGAGATCAAGAAGCGTGATGGCGATGTTCGCCGTGCTTCATTCTTTCATCGAAACTTATGTCACCCAGGAGAAGGCCCGTCGACAATTTGCTGCCATCGGCGACTATAGCTAACAACTTGCTCAGCGTTATTCTTAGGCGCTGAAGAGCTCCTGCCACAGTAATTTTCTTCACTCGAAATTCTAAATGCATTGTACATCTCGATTAAAAGGACAACCAGAGGCGTTAACATTAATCCCTTAACCTTAAATTCACGACTATTCTCTTCATAGAACTCTGGCATTATTCATCGATGGTTAGGTTATGTGGTTACATGAGATTTTAAGTCTATGATTGATTGAGGCTGCGTGTCCACAAGTCTGCCTTAATGTCCCAATTCTAAATCAGGATGTGACAAGTGCTGCTAGCATTGAACCTGCGTCCTCGGTTGTGTCCATGTGGATATGAGACAAAGAATATGACCTCCATATCGAGTGGGGATTAGGTTTGTCTAATTTATAAGTTCCGGTCGATCATGTAGAAGTTGTCGGTTTGAGCTAAAGGCTCCTGCGGTTTTTAAAGCCAGTACACTAGTTGTTCTCATGCTCTCTTCTTACCAAGTGTTGAATGGTTCCCCTATCGGCGTTGGATCTGTTTCTCTGCTTCTCATCTCTGTAACCCTGACTTTATATTTGTGGTTAGGTGTTTGACCTAAAGCTAACTTTGAGATTCTATCCTTTAAAGCAGATCTTGGGTTTTTAGTGGTTTGAAATCCCAAATCATTTGTCCAATTAGCTTAATTAAAAGCAAATTGAAACTTGGCGATTTTCTTTGAACTAGTAATCAAAAATTTTTGAAGGGCTCATGTTTGATTAGAAGCCAGAATCACTAATTGGAACTCATCCCATAGAACTCATCCCACATCGACATTAGATGTGATAGCTCTCATATATAGTATAAACACAGCTTTAGAGCATCTCCAGCAGTTAGCAAAAAAAAAAAGCATCTAAAGCTATCTTTTTTGCTCCAAAAAGTTACTTTTTGAGATTTAGCTAAAGTTTTAGCTAGAACATATCCAGCAGTGAACATCTAAAGTTTTATCTATCCTAAATTTATTCCAAGTTACCTTTTTCTCTTATTAATAATTCGTCATGTCTTTCTTCATTCATTAATATCACTCCATACACTATAAATTTGATTTAAAAATATAAATAAATATTTAATTAGAATTTAAAATAAAAATAAATATTCAATTAAAAACTTAAAAAATATATTTCTTATATTCATTATCAAATATTAAATATAAATATAAAATATTTTTAGCAATAATTTTTGTAGTTGAAAATTTTTTTGGTTACAAATATTAATTAATTTTAAAATTTTGTACTTCTTATAAAAATAATATGAAAAATAAATAATTTGTTAAATATAGGGTTAAAAATAAATGTGTTGAGGATTAATAGAAAAATCCCGAGATCCGATGTAGTTGATAAAGATGGAATATAGTTAATGGAATATGCGATAAGAAGATATGTATGTTAATAATGATAAAACCGTTAATTCCATGTCGAAGTAAAACATTTATATTTAAATTTCTATTTAAATTATTCACAAAAATATAATTTATGGTTTTTCATTTTATTAATCTTATTTTATTTATAATATTATAAATTGAAAATAATTATAAGTTGATAAAAAATATTTGTAGGCTAATTATTTGGGAAAAATGTGTTTAGGTCCATGACATCGTTTTGTCATTTTTGAGCCAAAACGACGTTAATTTTGGCTCTCTAATTTTGGATGCAGCTATACCCAAGCGATAAGTTTTGGACAAAAGCCCTTCAAAGCGTGATCGTTTTGGGTTGAAAAGTGGTCTGCTTAACTGTGTTTTGAATAATCATTACCAACAAAACAAGATCGTTTTGCATAGGATTTTTTGTCCAAAAGCAGCCAGTGATTTCATTATTTATCAAAAATAAATAAATGAAGCTTGGCGTCGTTTATCTCATTCAAAGACAAAGCAGCGTCGTTTCACGGCTGTGCCCGCCCCAGCGGCGTCTTCCCATTCATCGTTCCATTTTGTAGCATAGCAGCCGAGAAGGGGGGATGGGGAGAAGAGGAGCCGTGACGGCGGCTTCGAGTCTCACTTGATGTCGAGGTAGCGGCGTCGGCGGTGGCGGTGTTTTGGGCCAAATAACTGAGCGGGAAGCGGTCGGGGAGGTGGGCTGTTGAAGAAGGCGGCGGTGGCGGCTGCGGCCGGCGACGGCAGTCTGTCTCCTCGATTTCTTCGTCTGCAAATTGCAGTCAGTGGTGGCGTATGGAAATCGGTTGGGTTTTTGCTGTTTTCGGTGGGAGTTCAAAATGGTTCGCCTTGGGAGAATCTTTGTTTCATCAAAAGGGAATTGCTTTGTCATTGTTAGTTTGATTTTTTGCTTAGTTTTTGTTCATGGGTGTGTGTCATTTGTTTCCAAAGGGGGTTTAAGAATCTCGAGGGTAGAAACTGTTTTTCACATTTTGTCGATGCACAGTTGGATCGCAATATTTGCTCAAATTAGTTCATCCCAATTTTTAGTTCTGCTTAATCATTGAGTGATTTTTCGCCAAAAGACGCTTTAAATTTTTGCTCTGCTGTCTATATTAATAGAGTTGCTCATATCACCCAAATCATTCCACCGTATAGAGTCTAATTATTCATCACGGTTAGGTTATGTGGTTATAGATTTAAGTCTAATTTGATTGAGCTGCGGATAACCATAAGTCTACTTCAGATTGTCCTAATTGACGGGATGTGATGTTAACACTTAATCTGCATACAACGTCCTTAAGAAGTCACGTGGATTATGAGACCAAACAGAATAGACCCTCATATCAGAGTCAAGGATTAGGTCCGATACCATTTATAAAGACCTGGTCAAATCGTGTAGATGTTGTCACAGCCTAAGAGCCCATGGTTTTAAAACGTATACTAAATTCGACATATGTCTATTCTGAGATGTTAGATAGTTCCTATCCGACGTTAGATGACTACTACCATATATGATATAAAACATGCTTTATGGTCGTGAGCTGAGCTGTTCAATAATTAACAACTTTAATTCTATCCTTTAAAGTGCATCTCGGAGTTTTTAATTAGTTTGAAATCCCAAATCATTTGTCAACAGCTTAATTAAACAAACTGAAACAACCTGATTTTCTTGAACTCAGAACCAGCAGCTCGAAGGGCCTATATATTTGAATTAGAACTCATCCCAGAAGAACTCATGTTTGAATTAGAACTCATCCCATAATTAGAACTCAGTCCCCAACTGATGACAAAGTGACACTACCATGGTATAAACACAACTTTATATGGCTGGTGAATAATTGCTCACAACTTAGAATTCTAATATCCTTAGCAAGATTCTTCAGTTTTAATTAGTTTGAATCCCAAATCATTGTTTAAATTAGCTTAATTGCCAAAATTGGACACAGCCTGATTTTCTTTGAACTTGTAATCCAGCTGCCCATGGTCAGCGGTTTGAATTAGAATCATCACCACTAGTAGCAGCACATATATAGATTCTATAAGATCCCTATTGTGCCGTAATGTCTATCCTGAAAGTGGTACTGTTAGAACCTGTAACACATAAACCGATTGATCAGACTACAAATATAACATAATGAGCCATGTGATATCATAGGTAAGGTTGTTGAGAAAGTCCTATGTGATATGAGAATCCCATTTCACCCCTACAATTGAGACCTTGAGCAGTATATTTAAGTAATCTAATCTATGAGAACAGTAAAATGTTTCCTGAGTACCATATACCAATTAAAGAAAGTTTTTATTATGCATGTTTGGTAGTAACAAACATTTCTTTAAATTGGGCATTACTTATAACTTTAAGCTGTGATAGTACATTGGTTTAGACTAAAACAATATATATATGAAAGAAACGATTTATGTAATCTAACAGCAGCATAGCATATATTAATTGTTCCTCAATGTAAAGTATATGAATGTAAGAGATTCAGTGTCATTTATGCCCTTTACTTTTGTCATATGTTTGCCTGTGTCTCAACTCTTTGTCCACTATCATATTTCAATATTACAAATAAGCCATTGACAATGGCTTGTGCACTTTTAATAGCTGGAAAAGTAGGTTTCAAGTTATTAATTTGTACTGATTTAGGTTGTTGGGTTAAGAAAAAAAGGTATGGATAATGAATGTACTATCATAACTAATCGAATATACTTTTTACAACTATTAATGTACTTAGTATATTTACTAATTATGGTTAAATTTGCTTGATCATAGTAGCTAATTGATCTATAACATTTTTTCTGTACCGATCGGACTGATCGAGTCATGTAGGAAATTCAAGGTTCAAGTGTACTGTCTATTAGACGCCTCGGCCAGAATACATCACTACACTTCCACTTGACATCTATCGAATGATACAAAACAAATTTCATCTCACCAGAACCTTCTCTGAATTTTCAAACTTTCACGCCCATCCTTACAAGAGCAGAGAGAACTCGTCGTCAGATCGACTGTGTTACCAGGGCCTCCGAGGAAGTCGGAATAGAGGAGAGCTGAAAACTTACTCCTGATAGATTTACTTCACTAATTAACTGGGAGAAAGCCAAAGAATGATCCACCGCATTTATTATTCAAGCATCATGGCATGATAACTGGTACAACAAGTAGAGTCCAAACCACCTAATCAAATTCTTCATAGCAATATATGTATAATGAATTTTCAAATCAGATAACTTGAAACTACTTTTCCATCTAATAAAATATCATTTTGACACAAGCACTGAACAAATAGTCAATAGTCTGGGAAAATCAAACAAGATGAGGGATCCATGAGATTGTACGGCTGTGTTATAAAATACATTTTGTAACCTTTCTGAAACATGGGAATGAATGGGTAATTTTCAAATTAGCGAAGCTGTTAAGAAATTAAGAGCATGCAATTGTAATTGCAATGTAACCCACCCCATATGCTTAGCACATTTAATATTCATTCAATTCCCTAATAGTTGAGATGTCTAGAAGACCAATTGTTTCTTGATCCAACCAAAATTGAACTCAATAATATTTTACGCATTAAGGTCTGTGTGAAACCATGCACTATTCTCACTGCCAAGGTCTTTTTTATATAAATAATAATATTTCTAAGAGACCTCACGGTCCGTCAACGCCCATTCGGGGTCCAAAGGGCATCACGGACCACCCGACTTTCCATTTGTTTTTAAACTATTCCGGTCGGGAACACTTTATTAGGGTTGGTACAGGCTGGATTAACCCAACGTTACAAAAGTATATCCATCATTGGTTTTCAATTTGTTATTTATATAAACAAAAAATTTAACTATAAACATAATTAATTGAACCCACGATTAATCCATTTATTAAATTATATATCGTTTTGTTAATCAGAATTAAAATATTAAATTTATAATTCTTCATAATATATTAAATGAACCCAATAATTACTATAAATACAATAAAACAATTAAAAAATGAATAAATTGTTATTAATTCATTTAAATCTACGGACATTTGGTCATTTATAGTACATCCAAATAATATATGAAATGTGAGATTAAATAATTTGATCACTATTTTTTAATCAACCAGATATTTTAAATAATCAATAAAAACTATATCCAAAATGATCACAACATATATAGTTTAATAACTAAATTAGATATAGGCTCAAAGAGTGTCTTATATTATATTGCTATATGCTTCTAACATAAGTACATAACCAGAAATTTGATGCATAATGTTTTCCTCCAATTTCAAAAGCAAACATTATATCAAAATATTAATACTTAACCCGCTAACCAAAAAAAAATTATAGTAATTCATCTAATTTTTTTAAAAAACTATGAATATTAAAATTGGAATTATATTGATAAAATATCAATAACACATTTGTAGATTATTTCCATAAATTATCACATTTGACAATGTTGACCTATAATTTATTGTCATAACATATATATATATATATATATATATATATATATATATATATATATATATATATATATATATATATATATATATATATATATATATATATTATACATTATATTTATAATTTTAGCATAATATTTGTATTTTTATTTTCGGTTAGTTAATAGCAAAACTATGGTTTTGTATTTTGTAAACCTAAACCTAAGCGAGGAAACCGGGGTAGCATAAAACAAAAATCAAGCAGGCCCGGTCGGGTTGGTTATATATTTTTCGATTCGAGTTTTGGTTTGTTTTCTCTCAGTTCGATTTCTTAAGTTTTTTCCCGAAACCCTACAGTTTATTATATTATAACAAGTATTTAAATATAAAAAATTTCAATTTTCCTATTTGGAAATTCATATCAATAAGCCTGGATTCAATTGATTTGAAACCCTATGCTAATAAATAATTCAATGAACCACCTACGTCCCAGCGCACATCTATTCAAAGGGTCCAAATGGCATCAAGGACCATATGGGCTTACCTAAATATATTTTTAAATGATTCAAAGTGAGCTCTAAGGTTTGAGTTCTAATACGAATGGTTTACTATATTGTAATAAAATGCTTAATTATAAAAAAAATACAATTTTTTCTATTTAACATGAAATTCATGTCAATCAACCCTAAATCGATTGGTTTAAAGCATTAAGCGGACATAAGAGGGAAATGACTAGGATTTAGAAACTTTTTGAGAACATATTACTATATTATTATAATTCCAAGTGAATGGTTCTCCTGAAAAAAAAAAAAAACTTGGAAATTCATAACCACTTTCTTTTAATGGACACATAACCACCTTGTAAGATTCACCAGGAGATCGGGGTTTGATATGATTATATTTACATAGGGTTTAGGGTTTAGGGTTGTTTTTTATACACTCATATGAGAAAAAACCATAAAATAAAAATCAGAAACATAAAATACAAATTTGAAGTAGCTATTTAAATATGTCCATGTCACTATCTAGCTTAAGAAATTAGAATGCTCACCATTTCAAATAGGCACAAGGTACGAGGAGGGGTCTACGATTCAGTGTCAATTGTCATAGTTTCTTTGGCAAATTACAAGTGTAATAAAAAAAAAAAAGCTATTTAAATATATATTTTTATTAAATGTATAACATTTGACTATCAATTAGTAAATTTTAATGTATAGTATCTGCAATATTAGATTGATTCGGTAATTAATCTTAGAAATTATGATAGTTGACCAATCTTGTATATAGTTATAGAAACAATTTGTGTAATTAATCCTAGAAATTATTATAGTTGACCAATCTTGTATATAGATATAAAAACAATTTGTTTTTCTCTTTTTTAGGACCTAATTTTTAGGATGTAATTGTATCTATATATTGCCTCTGTTTTAGAGAAGAATACATCTCTTTGAAATCTTTAATAGAAATACATTGTTTGACATGAGTATCGAAGCGAGGCTTGATCTTTGAAGTGCAAAGAAACCATCGTATCGTATTTTCTCTCGAAGCCCATCACCCTCTCGTAAAGGCTCTTTGTGAGTTCGAAGTGGTGGGACTTCTCAAAGAAGCCTCGTAAAAAGATTGTTGGGAAAGCTATGATGACATCATCGGAAGAAAATCAACCGCTGCCTACTACAAATGTTGCTCATCCAGGTATTATTGGTCAAGCATTTGTATTTTACGCAGCCAGAATAGAACTTGGATTATTGATCTGAGTGCATCCAGATCACATGAGCGTGGGACTCCAGGTCAATTGAAATCTATTCTCCCTTCTTCTCAGTGTAGTTATTTCCCACGCCAATGGTAGCACCTCCCTATTCTTGCAGGGAAGGATCACATTATCTTATCAAATACTCCGCATTAGATCATCCTTGTTGTTCCATCTCTTGAATACAACCTTTTATACAGTTAGCGAATTACTTCAACTCGCATCTTTGTAACTTTTTGGCTCATTTTGTGTCTTTCAAGACATTTCTAACCGGAAGATTCTTGGTTATGGTGTTGTGGGGTGCTTTACTACTTAGAGTTGCGGAATGGGGGATCGAATCGGTCAGACCAAACTAAGCGGTAAAGACGAGGCTCGAGCAATTTATGGTTATGTGCAAGTAGATTAGGACATCTTTCTTTTTGTTATCTTAAGAAATTGCAACCACAACTTTTTTCAGGATTGAATGATAGGGAATTTCATTGTGACACTTGTGAGACGGCTAAGAGCCCTTAGTATTTCTTATTCACGAGTTGAATAAAAGTTCGAGAACCTTTTGAGTTATTTCACTCGATGTTTGGGGTCTACTTGAAGGTTCCCTCTATATCTGGAGCTAAGGTACTTTGTGACATTGTGATGAATGCACTAGAATGACAGGTGTCCCTACTTATTAAAAAAAGTGATGTGTGTCTAGCATTCCAGAATTTTCACAACATGACTCACACCCAGTATCAAAAGCAGATTCGTGTTTGGCAATCTGACAATGGTACTGAGTTTATGGATGCCTCTCTCGGGAATTTTTTGAGAAACCATAGGTTAAGTGTAAGCCTCATGCACCTATGCTCCACAACAAAATGGATTGGCAGAGAGAAAGAATAGACAACTTTTGGAGGTAGTGCGTGCCTCCCTCTTCGGCATGAACATGCCTCGATTTTATTGGGGTGAAGCTGTGAAATCTGCTGCCTACCTCATCAATCGAACACCTTCTCGAGTAATAGACTTTCAAACTCCTCAACAGAAATTGCAATCCTTACTTTCAATTCCCCATCTTCCGAATCTTGAACCGTATATGTTTTTGGATGTACCGTATATGTTCACATCCCCAAAATCTTGAGAAATAAGCTTCGATCCATATATAGAAACAATGTGTTTTGTTATTTACTCTGAATTTTCAGATATAGGTCTTTATGATCCATAGGCAAGAAAGCTACATGTGACTCTAGATGCCTCTTTCCGAGAATTAGAGCCTTATTACTCCGGGGGAGTCTCTAAAAATTCTCTTCAGGGGGAGAGCTCAAGTGAAGAGAATGGTGGAGGTGATGAGTTTATTGAGTTGGAGAATATTCAACAAGAGAGTGGTGGAGGTGATGAGTTTATTGAGTTGGAAAAGGTGAATGAACATTTTAAGCATGTTGTGCAACAAGGCTGTGATCACAATCATGAAACTGGGAGTGAATCACCATCGATACCCTCAGAGTTGCCCCCATCTACACCATTAACCGAAGAATCAACCCAGAATGTTCCTCCTCAGTAAGTATGAATCACGTGATTTGGAGAGTCCCCCAATGGGAAACATATGTTCCTACAGAAAATGCAGGCTCACAGATATCCACAAAAAGATTGAATAGGGAGTTCCAAAAAATAGTATGAACACGATCCACAAGCCAAGACCAAATACCCGATTAACAACTATGTGTCATCTCATAGGTTGACTGAATCGCCATTTGCGGTAATCCAATTGTCCAGTTTCTCTATTCCCAAGTAATGTGCAGATCATTAGCTGATCAAAATGGAGAAAGGCGATGAAACGAAGAGATGGAGGCTCTACAAAAGAATGCCACTTGGGAACTTGTTCCCTTTGCCTAAAGAATGAAGCCAATTGGATGCAGATAGGTGTTCCGCAGGTGAAACTCAAACCAAATGGAAGTATTGATAGATATGGCCCGACTAGTTGCGAAGGGATATCACGCGAGTATGGGATGGACTATCGGGATACTTTTGCACCCGGTGGCTAAGATTAATGGTCGCATTCTTATATCTATAGTAGCAAATCGAAGTGGCCTCTTAAACAATTTGATGTTAAAAATGCCTCGATGGAATTTGGAAGAAGAGGTCTATATGGAGCTACCACTCGGAGTTAAAAATGGTTCTTCATGTAAAGGTGATGCAGCCAAATTAAAAAAAGTCATTGTATGGGTGAAACTTGATCACCTGACATGGTTTGGGAGATTCGACTCGATGAAGGAGTTCGGCTATAAGCCACAGTAACTCATATCACACTTTAGTGTTTATAAAACACAAGAAGGAAAATGCGGCTTTAATTGTGTATGTTGATGATATGGTCTTGACGGGAGATGACCCATGCGAAATAAGAAGCTTTGGGAATATTTAACCACAAAAATTTGGGGAAATAGAAGGATCCTCGAGGCAGCAAATATTTTTTGAGATTGAGGTAGCAGATCGAAACATGAGTCTTGCTTTCACCAAATATGTGTTAGATCTTCTAACCGAAACCGGAATGCTTGATTGCAAACCAGTAGAGATGCCCATGGAAATGAATCATAAGCTCGGAATTCTCCCAGACCAAGCCCCAATAGACAAGGGTCGTTATCAGCGATTAGTTGGAAGATTAATCTACTTATCACACGCAAGGCCAGATATATCATATGCGGTGAGCGTTACGAGCCGAGTTCATGCATGCGCGTGAAGAACATATGGAAACGGTCTCGGATCTTAAGATGCTTAAAGTGCTCCAAGAAAAGGTTTGTTGTTCTCAAAAAATGGGTATCTCTAACATTGAAGGGTGCGGTCGATTGGGCGGGTGATCAAGCAACCCGAAGGTCCACATTCAGTTGCCCACTTTTATGGAAGGTAATCTTGTAACTTGGAAAAGCAAAAGCGAAGAGTAGTAGCAAGATCAAGTCTTTGTTTGAATTTCGGTATAGCTCATAGTGTATCACGGTGTTATGGATAAGGGAATATCTTGAGGACTTGGGGATTGAATATGCTATACCTATGAATCTCTATTATGACTAATAGGAAGCTATTCAAATTGCACAAAATCACATTTCAGCATGATTGCACTAAACATGTTAGAGTTGATGTCATTCATCAAGGAGAACTCGATGAAAGATTATACAATTCCCATTTATTTCAATCTGAAAGTCAATTGGCTGATATGCTAATAAAAGCAGTATCAGGAGGGTGTTTCATGATACAATTGACAAGTTGGACATGATAGGCATCATCTGCACCAACTTGAGGAGTGTAAATGAGCTATATACGATATTAGATTGATTAGGTAATTAATCCTAGAAATTATGATAGTTGACCAATCTTGTATATAGTTATAGAAACAATTTGTGTAATTAATCCACAGAAATTATGATAGTTGACAAATCTTGTATATAGATATAAACAATTTGTTTTCCTTTTTTAGAACCTAATTTTTAGGATGTATTGTATCTATATATTGCCTCCGTTTTAGAAGAATACATCTCTTTAAATCTTCTGCTGAAAGCTACATTATTTGACAAAATATATATATTTCTTATTAAATGTATAACATTTGACTATCAATTAGTAAATTTTAATGGTACTTAGACAATCCTTAATTCCCAGATGTGAGAGTTTGCTTAACACTTGCTAGACAATCTTGAGGGTACAACATCATGGGCGTAATTATTGAAATTTAAGGCATAGGTTCAAAGTGAATTATATGAACATTTTATAATATTATTTAATCCACAGTAACAATTTTTATATCTAATATTAGATAGGGAAATAGAATTGTTAAAACTGCATGTATATGAGTTTTTTCACCGCATAACCATTATTTTATGATTTTAAAGGTACGTGGGCAACTAAACATCCTTTTCTCTCATGGGTGCCTCAACTATTCCACTTCTCCTTTAAGCAAAAATGGATGATTTTGTGATCATTCTTGACTCGAAATCATTCCTCTATACCTTTTTAAATAATTTTCTTCTTTAATAAAATGGTTATTCCATAACATATAGGTTTTCATTTGTTTCGTGTTATAATCATTGTCTTCATGTGACTTGTGGTTATCGTCATTTTGATACGTCGTTTGTTTATCGTTATCGTAGTGCGATGTTTCTTTATTTGTGTGAATACGATTCAGCCAAGTAAAGTATATATAATTAGCGATAAGAAATCAAATCAACGGTCATCAATAAGCTGCAAAACTTGAATCGTAAGTATTATAGTCATAATAGTAATATCAAATATATAGACTCAACTATCAAATATATAGACTTTGAGCCAATTTATCATACTATTAAATTGAATATTGTTTCAGCATTTATATTTTTTAACGATTTTGGTTATATATTTCTATCTATGTATTATTAGTTTAAATTAATAAAATTATTTTTCTCTTAGGAAAAAAAAAAGCTACGAGGGTAACTAATTTATACCATTTTCCGTCCTCGATGTTTCTTAGTTGTTAACAACCATTTTACTGGAATTGGTTCTTAAGAATTGGCCCCAAACAAGACTAAAACTCCAGAAAAACATGACTTTCCATTAATGCTGTCATGCATGCTTTGACCACTGGCCTGCCTAAACTGATGACGAAAAAAATAAATAAACAAACAAGAAAAGAAAAACTGAAATCAAAGCAAAAGCCTGTCGACTTGATAAATTTATTATATATTATTTCTTAATTGCAGCAAACTCTATGTACAGTGACATATAACTCCACTTCACACCTTGAATCACATGTTTTTGGCAGTCAGCCTCCACTCCATTGATTCAACCCCAACTCCTTTAATGCCACACATGCTTTCTAAAAGCTATAATGTGCTGCTTCTAGCGTGAAACCAGATATTTATTCAGTAAACAAGCGATGTTTATTTGTGATCAATTTTAGTTTTGGTTTTATGTCAAATCCTAAAGTCTATGATGCTACTTGTGTAAAAAAAGGTTGAGAAAAAAAAGGAATTTATTATGATAACAGAGGTAACTCATATCTGATCCCATAAGAGGGTGTCGGAGCTTGTCCCTACGGTATGGATCTTTTTATTCGGATAATCTTATCATATCAATATATTATGATTTATTCTTTATTCTTTTAGACTTTATAATCATTCTCATGTTCATAATAAAGCATTTTCTTATGTCCATAGTTTTTCCTCATAAGGGTTTCTATATAAAATCTTGATGTTTTTCTTGTTTTCTTATTTTATTATTGTTACATGGATTTCAACATAACCCATGGCAATGGACTCATTAAGTGCTTAGAACTTTGTAATATAGGTACATTGTACCTTATCGATATTAATTCGATGTGGGACACATACTAAAATTTATTGCAGCATGTTTGAAAATGGCATGCCTTTTTCTTCCTTAAGAGAAAGCGCATAGAAAGAGCATCAAATATGCACGCGTACCTTTGTACCTTTTTATATTGCTTGAAGATAACAATGACAGAAATACCCGAATTACTCAAAAGATCTTATTGGAGCTCTTTCTCCCAAATTTTCCTCATCATCCATTGACCAAGAGTTGCCTAATGCCCAAGAACCCAAAAAGTTGAAAGAGAAAGAAATGGATTAACGTGCACCAACAGAAACGATGAGGCGATCCAGTTCTAAATTATTGTTTGGCATGTTTGCACTTGTTACGCGTTGGGAGATTCTTTTGGCACCCTTAATATCCCTTAATATATATATATATAATTAAACATAATATATATATATATATATATATATATGCTCATATATATATATAAAGTTGTTGCAATTAGGGGGTAGAGGGGAAGCTTATTTTGTGAGAAGTTTTGTATTAATGTATGTCTCTAAAAGTAGTAATTAAGAAAAATGAAATGACTTATTTTTGTAGTGAATGTGATCTATGCTGTTTTCTTTCTATTTTGGCATCAGCTTTGCTTGCCCATGATCATTTCAATGAAAGCCATAAGCAATTTGATGCGATCCCCACATCGGTTTTATACGAGTTTGAGGAGTGGTACTTAAGTTTGAGATTTCCCATCTATCAGATCGATCTTTTGGGTTAAGATTTCCAATTGAGCTTGGGTACATATCATTAATGCTTTCATTGAGAATTAGTGCGTAGCAGGAAATGATTACTTGGTGCCTCGAGAGAGGGTCCGAAGTGAAAGATATCAAAAGTGTGAGCCACGTTCGACTTCTTTATGGGTAGACAATGATATGGTCTCACATTGGATTCATATGAGATTGTGGAGTATTATTTAAGCTAGAAAGATTCTCTATCAAACCATCTTTGGGTTGAGCTCCTGTGGGCTTGGGTACTTATCATTGAATTGTTTTCATTGAGAGTCGATGTGTAGTAGGAAAGAGTACACTTGGAAAGGAGTCTTGTGATGCTGAGTCGGGTCCCGTTGACAGCCTTAGTAAACGGCGAAATTCCTATGGATTTGGGTGACGATACCACACTATTATGTCCCATTGTGGGATCGTATTTTAACTAAAATGTTTGATTAAACATTGGGGAGAAACACACCCGACATACAATGCGGCATAACCATATCATGGGATCTCCCTTGAAGTAGTATTGACCCTACAGGGTCCATGTCCATATCCTCAATATACAATTATATCACAACTACTCGTGGACACCGAGTTACTCGGCACCACCTCAATACATCCCTTTATCGGGATCCATTCATTCACATTTAAATTTAAAATATGAAAGTAAAACACTTAATTCTGACTCGCGAGTGATCAGATCCTTGACACTCTTACCATAATTACATACCCGACTATTTAGGCAGTAGTCCTAATTAATTACAAATTCTTGCCAAAATACTTTTACAAAGTAATATTGAGGCCACAAATCAGCCTCTTTCATAATCACGGCCTCGTCGGGCTTGATCTCCACAATACCTCCTGTATTACTTGAAAGGGGGTCCCACGGCGGAGTGAGCAATGCACCATTAGTGATAATCTCACATAGGGTTACTCCCGCGCCGGTGCTCATCTGATGATCAAGGCAACCCATACACATCAAGTGAAAATGTCTACATGAATGTTGTATGTCATGCATGGAATGTCTTCATGCCCATATCCTGAGTCACTCAGAGCTCGCTGCGCTATGCGAGTGTGACAATAGATCACTAGTAGTACCAATGACACACATATCACAGAGGCCCTTAAAACCATCGTACAATGCAAGTGCCAATGGGCAACTAATCCCGAGTGATCGACCTCTATCACACAACTTCGAAGTCTATGTGATAACCATGACGTGTGTCTTCTTTAGGCGATAGAACTTTCGGCTTCACGTCGGTCTCTTACACCATACGGAACTTTTCGGATCACACCGCGAGGTCTCTGATCATGTTCAGGGCTTTTCACACGGGGGGATTAATGACCCCCCTTCTTGCTCCCCGACACACATTAATTATATTTCACTTTATGATTTGAACCATGAGTCACATTTATTGGATGCATGAGTCCAAAGTCTGACTCACTACCCATTCATCAACGATGATGGATGACCATACCCATGCATACACACCTGTAAATGCGATGATCGTGCATATGGAATGCAATCATGCCATTTCATACTATGTCATCACTACATACAGCATTTATAAATTCGGATGATATATTTCCTGCGTATTTCAGTCATCCACAATTTCCATGTTTAATACATCACTGACACATATTAACATGATTTTGACACATAACCGCATATTATTTATTTTCCTAACAATACACATAAAATGGCCCAAATCTCGGACCCATATAAAACATGGCACCTTTTGGTCCTTTGATTCCGTCATCAATTATTGTGATACCAAAACACCGCAAACAAAACCCAGAAGACATCAGTTTACGGATCGAAACCAAACCTGACATAGTTCGAAATTGCTTGAAAAGCAGATCCCAAAAATTCAACGAATTGTTCAAATTCTAAAAATTCTACACTTAGTCCAATTTATGGCCCGAAATTTAAGAGCCTCTCACGGCCTCTAAGAAAACCTCAAGCCATTAAATGACCTTTAAGTTAGAAATAACCCAAGTAAGAAAATTCACTATCTCATGGAGTGTGACGAAATTCCAAGATTTTGGTACCCGGCCACGTGTAACTTGTGATGCGTGGATCAACTTTGCTTTTTGCTCCGACAAAAACCCACGACCCAATTTCCATAGATCTGAGAGAAAAATTTATCTCTCTACTTTTCTCCTCTCTCTCTCTCTCTACCTCATAAAGTTCGACCAAATTTCAAGATTTTGGTACCCACGCATAGCTTGCGATGCATGGATCAACTTTACTTTTTGCTCCGACAAAAACCCACGACCCGATTTCCATAGATTTGAGAGAAAAATTTATCTCTCTACTTTTCTCCTCTCTCTCTCTCTTTCTCACTCACTCCTCCATCCGTTTTTTTTTTTTTTTTTTTGCCTTTTGACTTTCTATCATTTTATTTTCATTTTTTTAAAATATGTATCCATCTCTTATTAGGTTCGTTTTACCTGAAACAATTTATTTTTCAGTTCAATTTATTTAATGAACCAAATAAGTCATTTCCTAACCCGAGATTTTTAAGTAAAAATCTCTTTCACAGAATCCTTTGGATGACTTATACTTTGAGAAAATCGTAAAAATATTAAATGTCTTAGAATTCGATGAAGCTTTTGAGTCCACTAGATTCGATACGAGATTTGCAGCGTGAATGCCGTTTGTCATCGAGATCTAGAAATTTTAAGCTTCTCTTGATATTATGATAATTTATTATTATTATTATCATTTACTACCATTTTAAAATTTCTAATTTTCTTGGATTTTATAGGTATGCACGATGCCCCGAAGAGGGGTTTGGATGGGTGGATAATATTGATCACGAACCTACACATCAGTTTTATAAGAGAATCTAAGTGATACTTAACCTTGAAAGGTTGTCTATATATTATATATATTAGATGGGTTGCTAGGTTAAGCTTTCCCGTGGACACAATTTCAAGACAAAGTATTTTTTTGTTCATGGCAGCCATGCAGTATCTTGTCTGACGTGTGGCTGCCATTTGAGACCGAAGGCAGTGGAATACGAATTTTAAGTTTGGTAAAGTGTAGATGCATTTTGTTCCTAATTGTAGGCTCCAGTGCTCTTTCTATCCTAGGCCATCACAAATTATAAAATCACCAGCTCTCCTTATGTATATATATACCAGCAGACACGGTTTGCTTCAGAAGAAACCAACTGACTTCGATAATTGAAGCTGAAAATAAGGATGAAGCTGTGGTTTGCTGCTGATGATTATCATGATGCTGATCATATAAAAACATCAACTTCACAAACGAAGGAAACCCAGAAGAACTGCCCGAACCGATGCGGAAGCGTGCGATCCACCCATCCATTTGGAATTGGAAATGCTAATTGTGTAAGACCAGAGTTTCCTTCTCAACTGCAACAACGGTCAGCCATTTTTACTTCAACGCATTCCTGTTCTCGATATATCACTGGCACAAGGCACTGTAACTGTTGACCTTCAAACTGAATGGTACGAGCCTACTTTAACTAACAAAAAATTATATGGAGGATTCAACCTGGAAGGCAGTCCATTTACGTTGTCCAGCACCACCCAGTTCATAGTTCTTGGCTGCAACGTTATACGGCACCATCGTCGAGGTGAGCCATTCCGGGGTATAGGCTTTCTGCAATGAAGATGCGGATGGAGTCCTGACGACCTTGCCTCTTGCTCCGGGGTTGGATGCTGCAGACCTACATTCGAACCATCTCAAGGCTTTTAATCTCTCAGTGATTAACCTAAATATTTCCACTACCAGTAGGTTTTGGGCCTGCACATGTTCTTGGCTGAAAGAGGCGTTCGATTTTGGAAGCGAAACAGTTTCAGGACCTCAATGGAAAATAAATTCGCAGGTGAAGCTTCAATGGACGGTGGGAAAATAGTTACCAAAGGAAGCACAATCCGACTGCAGGAAAAACAGTGATTGTGTAGACTCTACCAATGGCCGCTCCTGGATATTTCTGCAGCTGTAAACGAGGCTTCTCAGAAATCCTATAGTTCTGATGATTGCGAGGTAGTCCTCATCATCCAACTCCTCTACTTCTTTGTTCTTAGATATCTTATCATACATAACGCGTTAATTAACTTAACTTACATATATATCTCTTTTCTTAACATGATTCGAACATTTGATGAGTGTAAGGATAAGAATAAATACCCATGCCAAGGTATTTTGCTTGAATACAGTCGGGAACTACACTTGCCGCTGCCCATTGGTCATGTTGACAGGAAAGTTGCTTGCAGAGGACACCATGCTGCTGCTCACGTCGTAAGGTAACTATGCTCTTAATTTCCTCTTCATGAAAAAGTATCAAGTTAAATATTCTAATAGTAATATGCTGTTGCACTGACACTTCAAAACATGTTGTTTCATTGTAACTTTAGACTAAATCAAATTATCTAGAGTGGGGTGCAATCAATTAGTGAGTCTATATATAGAGTCAGAAGCTCGAGCTCAAACTCTTTAGTAAAACCGAAGCTTGAATTCGGTTTCAAACTCAATCGAGCTTTTTTGTCAAATGATCGCAACTTGATTCGAAATATGGTCGGCTACTCGGAACTTCGACTAGACAAGCTTAAGATCAATTAAAAATTAATAAATAAATAATTACACTCGAACTCGACTTGACTTGAGTTCAACTTGACCAAACTTGAATAAATTTAAGCTCAATAATAATAAATTATCTATTAAGCTCACGAGTAGTTCGAATCGGGTATTGTGATACTTGAACTCGACTTGATAAGCTATTCGAGCCCGAGCTCGATTAAAGTAAAGCTCTGAGTGAATTTAGAGGTATTCTAAAATTGAGCTCAAGTAACAAACTCATTCACCACTATCTAGAATCTATAAGCAGCAGAAGCCATTATTTTATATGGAGTCTATGAATTTAGAAGGGCATAGTTGGAGGGTATGGTAAGGAACTCCCTAATTTTGTGACTCATGTAAACAATCTTTGTCTCATAAATTTAGAAAATTTTCAGTTTTAATTAACTTACTCTATGAGTAATAATGGGGGTCTTCCATTTCTATATTTTGTGTGCAGGCATAGGCTTGAGCTTTGGATTCTTATTGGCACTGTCAGGGCTTTTTGGGCTGCCTGGTCCAAAACAGAACAACACCAAACTGAAAGAAAATTTTCCAGAGAAATGGTAGGTTATTACTGGAGCAACAGATCTCTGCAGACAAAGGCAAACTCGAAAGAATCAATTTTCCATCTGAGGTTGGAGAATAAAGATCACTACAATGACAACAGAATCCACGGACCAGGCTGAGGGCTGTTTACAAAGCAATGTTACGAGATGGAAGCCTTGTAGCTGTGAAGAAGTCTGAAATGATGGATAAAGGTCAGATCGAAGACTTCATCAACGAGGTTGTGATACTTTCACAGATCAACCATAGACATGTAGTGAAATTGTTAGGTTGCTGTCTAAGTGGCAGAAGTTTCCTTTACTAGTATATGAGTATACCCTAATGGAGACCCTTTCCGATCACATTCATGATCCAGCTGGGAGAAGCTCCAATGGTAGGCGGATCGGTTCAAATAGCTAAGGAAGTTGCAGGAGCAATTCTTATATGCATTCAGCTGCTGTTCTACCGATCTATCATAGAACAGTAAGTCAAGTAACATACTCCTAGACAAGAAATATAGAGCGAAATTGTACGATTTGAGGATTTCAAGGTCTGTCCCAGCAGGGAAAAACTCCTTGACTACTTCACCTTTTAAGGCACCTTCGGGTACTTAGATCCTGAGTACTTCCAGTCATACCAGTGTACAGCGAAGAGCGATGTTTACAGCTTTGGGGTCGTTCTTGTCGAGCTCTTGACCGGAAGAAGGCCGATTTCCATGGTGAGATCTGAGGATGATATGGGATTGACAGCACACTTCATATCCTCAGTAAAAGACAATCATCTCTTGGATGTGTGGATCCTGAAATAGTGTTGGAGGGAGAAAGGAGGGGCTGTTGATTGTTGCTAGCCTTGCACTGAGATGCTTGAAGTTGAATGGAGGAAAGATGACAATCAAAGCCAGGTTGCTGGAACTGGAAGATTTGGAACAGGCAGAGAAAGCGTCACCCACTTATAACTGATCATCAGCAAGAACATCAAGATGGAAATAATTGCTCATAATTGGAGCCACATCAGAGGTTGGAGAGAAGTGATGAGTTGGTGCTAGACATTCAGGAGCTACTGATTAACTCATCAACATTCTAACATGCTAAAAGATGAAGAAAAATCAATGGACTTTCCATACTTTTCATTTAGTGTATAGGAACAATAACAATGTCAAGGATTAAGAATAATTTTGTAGCTAGCATTGTGGTTCCACAGTCAAGCTGCTTAAACCACTTAAGTTATAATTAATGAGAGAGCATATATATGTATCAGAAAATGTCTGAATTAATTCTTGATTTTATTCGATTCTTAATTAATTAAAGATTTATATTAATGAAATATTTTAAAATTAAGGAGAATTGGTATTGTAGGTAGTGAGTAGAGATTAGGGGTGGGGCGGAAACCCGAAAAACTCATCTCGTCAACCCATCATTTTAGAATTCAGATTGACATGTATTCAACAAAAATTTCCAAAGATTCATCTGATAAGTCATAAAGTTAAAGCAAACCTAAACTGAATGTTGAAGAAAATTGCTTTTAGCAAAAAACCAAAAAAAAAAAACACAAGCTACCTAAGTTTTCATGAAGAATTTTTTTATTACTACAATCATTTAGTTGGACTTCTTTCTCTTGGTGTTGGGTGATGGTTGTTCTTCCAAGGATTTGAAGTTGTTAATGGAATTGAGATAAGTTTAATCCCACGTGTGTCAACGCAGGAGACCCGACTCGAAAATACCCGCAGGCTAGTAGGCAGGCCCAAAGTGTGACCTAACCCCTAGCATTCTCATATCATACGCCTATGCAGAAGCGCTAGTCCATCATGCTCCTTGCATAACCACGAGCATGTCCTTAGTAAAAACGAAGGATCAAGACAGCTAATCCATTGCGGAGCGAACAAAGTTGCAGGCCAGTCTTTCTGTGTATGATTTTGTCAAAATATAGGTGTGAGGTGACACATGGATTGCCACGAACTCCACTTGCCTCCAGTGCCATTTCGCTCCCACGACTTCTATCACTATGATGGATCTAGAGCCATTTGTAAAATGCCACGTGACGGACTCGAATAGTATAAATTGATCAAGTTGTAACCTAAAAAGACACAAACAATTCTTTTACGCAATGAGATGATGCTTTTTCAACCAGTTTATTACGGCATCCAGGTCGTTGGGCCGGACACAGATTTGACGGGTTGGTGTAGGCTCTGGATCATCGAAATTTGAAGTAGGATCATTTGCGAGGCTATGGGCGTGGCACTTCTCTGCAAAAACAAGAAAGAAGGGGGGTCGGCAAGGGCTTCGCCCGTGGCCGCTCCGATGCCTATGTTAGTTTCTTTCTGATAAAAGAGAAACTGTTCAGAGGGCGAATGTGTTGCTTATGTTTGCGTACCTTTCACTGATGGGGTGGCTTGGTATTTATAGTATTCGTTTTCCCAGTTATATGGTGATTAGGATTCTTTCCCATTGGACTGGATATTTCTTGCTATTATCGATATAGGATCTGATATTGTAAGAGTAGATTATTTAGAATTATCCTTCTTTTCCCGTTGATGGGATCCGGCTTGATCCGCAGGATGAGCTGTTATATCGTGAATTATCTTATTTCCTTATTGGTGAGATTTTGTTGGATTTGTAGGATAATATATTATTGGAGATTATTCTATTTCCCTTATCTATGGGAGACTTCCCATAATCGACCTTTGGGCCGAGCGGATTGGGCCTTGATCTGTTTGGCACGAAGTGCTGAATGTATTCTGGCATACCGGATTGGGCCTTCATTACGGGCTGGGCGTAAAAGGTGCGAATGCTTCAATGGGCATGCCTCTTCTTTGGGGGGTTTAGCGAGTGGGCTGCGGGCCGGCGCAAAGCCTATTAGTTGCCCCGACCCTTGGTAATGCGGTGCGTGGGCGAGGGGCTGCGTTTCTTGTATCGGATCTGATTTCACGTGTCAGCTGAGTGCGAGTTAGTTAAGGTTTGATCGCCGTCATACGTCTTGTGATAATGATGACTCTTTGGTTTTCGCGCTCATCTTTCCCACTTCTTTCAGTTTCTTTCTGTTTCTTTCGTAGACCTCGTCTGTCTTGTATGCTCCTGGCCTTGAAACCTTTTCTTTGCTTTTAACTTTTCATTATTTGCTTTCATCATGGGTTCGGGTCGCTCTTAATTCTTCTCTGCATATTGGGGGTGACTCTTCATTGTTGCCACGTTACGGATGAATTTGTGGGGCCTCCGCCGTCCGACCACGTTTGGCGAAATTGGAACTTCGAGATGCCCCAGGGGCGCCCCCTTTTCCTTTGGACAAGGGTAAGGAGAAAGTAGACCTAATCAAATATCCGGGAGGGTCAGAATACCTGAAATCTGCCGTTCAGCATGCTTTAACCGTGGGGCCTAGCAAGGTCGGTCCTTCATACGGGGCCACCTTTGCTAGACTTTTTCGACCTCCTTTTGGCGTTCGAGTGGTCTGACGTTTGACCTCTATGTGGTTCCGTGCCAGATGGTGTGCTTCTTTGAAGTGGCCTTTAATAATGGTCTTCGCTTTCCTCTGCATCCTTTCATGAAAGGGGTTTTGCAGCATTTCAATGTCTGTCCTTCTCAGCTCTTGCCCAATGGTTAGGGTATTTTGGTTAGCCTATTGGTTTTCTTTAAGGATAGGGGACTTGGTGTTCCTAGTATAGCTTTGTTCTTTGTCTTTTAGCGAAGGAAACCTACGGGAGCTTCCTTTATTTTTCTGGCGATTACGCGGCGCTCCTCTGCAGTGATTTTCGATCTTCCCTCTTCCCACGAGGCTTTGGAATGGTATTTATTTCTTCATCGTGAGTTGCAATTGAGACTAGCCGTCTTGACAGGGCTGACTGACTGTGACGTTCGGTTGCATGAACCACCCCAGGAGATCTTCGTAAGTGTTAAGCTTTGTTTTGGTATAACCTTTATAAGGGTTATTTGGTATTTCTAATTTTGCATTGTTTACATACTTGTGGCCTTCGAATCGATCTCGTGTTTGAAGATCCGCACCATAAGCGTGTTGGTGGAGTGTTCTCCTGGCTATGCGGGTGATCGTCGGACATTCCAGACCATGAGCTCGAAGGTCGGCCCAGCTCTCTTTGTTTGAGGGTGTGCGCCTCCTTCACCATAGAGTTTCTCCCATTGGGCCCTCACGCTAAACCCACCCGGGGCTGTGAAGCTAATTGGAGCGCTGTCTGGACCGGAGAGTGAAACGAAAAACCCTGGACTCCGTTGAGAAAGATTGGTCGGCTTTGGTCAAAGTTCTGAAATTGGGGGCGTCTTCATCTTCTCTGTCTCATGTCAGAGGCCCGGAGCCCGGGCGCGGTCGCCTCGGTGAAACTCTGATCTTGAGTTCGCAGCCCCGGATTAAGTCTGTTTGCTAAAATAGCCATGGAGTGGGGCCGTTAAGCGGTCATGCCCATTGCATGCAGGTCAAGCGGCGAAGTGTTGAGCCACTACCGAAGGGTGGAAGAGTTGAGGAGGAAAGATTCAGAATCCAAAATTGGCGGAGATGGGGACTCCTTGCTTCTCAATGCCGAACTCGCGGCAGGCACAGTCTCGTCCATTCTTAAGGATTATGATCTCAAGAGGTCGAGTGCGTTGCCGGGTTAGTGAGCTTTATTTATCTCAGTCGCCTCTATAAGTTCCCCATACCTTGTCGGTGTCGATTCATTTTGAGTTAAGTGTTAGACTTGTGTTGGATGTTGATTCTATGTTGGGTGTGCGGTGGCTACTCATTTGAAGGTTTTGCTAAAGCGAACTAAGCGAAAGTCATGCGAAGCGAAACTAGGGCTTCTGAGGCGGGTGAAGCCACTCCGCGTCTGGCCCGGTGAGGCTACGAGGTCGAGTGCAACTTATGACCGAGGAGGCAGTGAAACTCAAATTTGATTTAAAGCACACCACGTCGGCACGTGCTCGGGCCGAGGGTAGGGAAGATGAGGCTGAACGGCAGGAGTGATCGGGCGAGCTTCGGGAGGGTTCGGGGAAGGATGCGGTGACACAAAATGACTTGCTAGAGGCTAGGGACGGGTTGCAGTCTGCCCAATATGAACTTCATATGGTTAGGGATGAGCTTCTCACGTCTCGAGCGGTGCGGGAATCCCGGAAGAGCTGCGGGCAGATCAAAACGTCTGGCAGTGATAAGGCGCGGACGGGGCTCGTCGCGAGGCCTCGGCTGAAGCTCGTGGGCAACGAGGCGAAGTGCCGCGGGCTGCGTGGGGACCTCCATCAACAAGTAACTCTGGTTGCTCAGCGGGATGAGGTTATAGGAAGATTGAGGGCCGAGGCTTGCCGCCTGGTAGGTTTAAGGTGGCTTTCGGAGAAGAAGAACATCTGATTACCTATTTGATTGGATTTCAACTTTGACCTTCCCAGCGACGAGGAGGATGAGGGATCCCTCTCTGTTGATTATTCTGGAGAGCCGGGCACCCCTGTTGAGATCCACTCCCCTTCTTCACCCTCTGCTCCTCCTTCCGGCTTAGTGTGAGTGGTGTGTCGGCAGGTTTTTTGTTTTGCTTTTTTTTTTTTTTTTTTTTTGTGCTGGGTCTGGGACCCTAGACATATGTAATATTTTCCTTAATAATCGATTCTTTTTACTACTTTTGTCTCTACTTTTGCCATTCACGTTGTTCTACATGAATTGTATTGATCTCTTGGCTGCCCTTCGTCCCGAGTCGAGCGGCTCGTAGGATGTTGAGTTGAAGCCGATTAGGCTCTTAGCTGGACGTGAGGCTTCATGGTAAATTCTGCTTGGGCTGATCGGACTTACCGTTGGCACGAGTAACGTGGTCAAGGTCATTAAAGCTAATTTCTTGGGCTCGATATTTGTGGCCTGTTAACAATCTCTTTGGTGATCGACTCTTAGAATTTACATGCTTTGAGTAATGGTCGAGTCGTGGCCAAATTCTTGGGCTTAAGTATTGTGTATGTTAATTGATATAACTGGTGATCTAACTCTTAGGCCACATGGCCTTAGTAATGTGGTTAAGGTTGTGTTGAAATTGCTGGACTGCGGAGCCTTTGTGGCGCTGTTGGCGATCTGGCACGGGCAATCTGACTCAGCCCAGGCTGCGTGGCACAGTGTAAGTGGTCAGGCTCGTCAAAGTGAGCCTCTTTGGGCTGCGGCCAGGGGCCTTGTTAGCGATCAGCCTCTGTGATCGACTCTAGAGTACCAGCAGTGGCTGTGCGAGTAGTCCGGGCTCGTTAAAGTGGCCTCTTGGGCTCTGGGGCGAGGACCTTGTTGGCGATCCAGCTGAGACGATCGACTCCCAGGGCTGCGTGGCTGTCTGGAGTAAGTCAAGCTCGTCGAAGTGGGCTCACCTTGGGCTCCGGCGGCCCGAGGCCTTGTTGCGAGTCCGACTGGCTGATCGACTCTGGTGCATGGCTGTGCGAGTAGTGGCGAGCTCGTCGAAGTGAGCTCTTGGGCTCTGGCCAGTGGGAACCTTGTTGGCGATCCGGCCTCGGTGGTCTGACTCCTTAGGCTACGTGGCTTTGTGCAGTGTCAGGCTCGTCAAAGTGAGCTCTTGGGCTTTGGAGTCTTGAGGGCCTTGGCGATCCTAGCTGACTGATTTGACTCTGAGGCTGCGTGGCTGTGCGGAGTGGTCGAGCTCGTCGAAAGTGAGCTCTTTGGGCTCGAAGCTAGGCCTTGTTGGCGATCCGGCAGGCTGATCGACTCCTTAGGCTACTTGGCACGTACGGTGGTCGAGGCATTTCGTCAAAGTGGCTGACCATTAGGCTTTGATTTTCTTGGAAGGTGCAGTGTCTTTAATGTTGATTTATGGAGAATTTGAAGCGATTTGGGGCGAATTACCCCAGTGCTTTAACCTTCTTATAAATGGCGACTTCATTGCTATAAGGTTTATACTTTGGATGATACGCACTCTTACGGGCGTCGCGAAATCTTCGTGAGATGAAGCGTCGACGCTTGATCGTTTTCGCAGGGGATCCACCTGAAGATTCTGGTTCAGTTTTGTTGGACTTTTGCTTGTGCGAGTTGTGTTTTTCCCTAGTCTCCCCTTTATGGGAGTCATGTTATTCCCTAGCATCGTGCTAGGGAATGTAATCGAGGAGACGAGTACATTTCTTGTCTTTGCTTTCTTTATTCTGTTCTTCTTTCTCTTCCTCCTTTAGTCTCTTTCTCCTTCTCCTTCATTCTCTCTTCCTTCCTTTCTTCTCATCTTACATCATTCTCCTTTTTATTTCTTCTTTTCTTCCCACATCTGTTTCTCCCTCTTTACATGACCTCTTTCCATCACTTTTTCTTCTTTTCCACCTCGTTTTCCTTTCCCTCTTCCCTTCTTGAGAGTTTTTTTTTTGAGGAAGCTGCTTTGTACTATGTATCAAGATGTAAGGGATGACACTTTTGATTGTAATTAGATATGTCTGATTGGAATAAAGAGAGACTTTTTCTTTTATGACTATGAACTTTCTCATTCTGTTGCATGTAATTTTTCTGAACATTATATGTCTGAGCTGTTTGAGACGTCTAACAAAATAACCAGTAAATGCTCGAATCGTCATCTGAAAATTGATAAATCTTCATTTAAGATTACAAACCGAAGTCTACTGATAAAAAGCGTTTAAAAATTACGCATTCCAGCGGGATGTAAATTTTCCCTCCTGGTTTGGAGCTCGTAATTGCGGTTTGATGGCAGGATAGTGCAGGAGACCCTCAGTTAGGGCCTAGTTTTCCATCTGGCCCCGGATTCTTCCTTGCTAGCGGGAACTCATTCAAGACTAGTGCGGCACCAGTGGCTCCTAGGTTTGACCTTTTGGTTATAATGCCTCGCTAGTCTTCCTCTGGTAAATCCTCAGGTGCGCCTTAGAGACACTGCTCATGTTTTCATCTAGGAGGTCGAATTTAGGCCAGGAGGCCTCGTCATTGTGTTCATTTGTCTGCAACTCGATCCTTGGGGACTGGCGAGCCTCGAGCTCTTTGCCCAAGTGCCCGAAGGCTAGGGCGAATGGGGTTTCCTGGGTTGCTGACTTTGCGTGATCTGTTGGCCCTTAGCCCGGGAGGGAATTCTACCCATTTGCCTTTAAGATATTCGATTTGGTGCTTTAATGCATTATGGGGTTACGATGGTGACCGGCGACCATTAGACTAAGGATGTGCTGAGGACGAATGTCGTGCTATTCAGGCTCGGCACAAAATCTGAACTTAGGCGTTGTCGGTACTTTAGTGCCTCGATGCAGGCTGCAGGATCTGAACACACATATATTGGCTCGCCACCTGAGTGCGTATCTTACGTTACGTGATTGTGGCGAAAGAATTTTTGGCCTCGGCCCACTGGTGAAGTAATCTACTGTGACGATGATGAATTTACATTAGCCCTTCCCGAGCGAAAGGTCCCGGTATGTCGAACCTTGTTGGAAAGACCCGGGGTTGTAGTGATATCAAAGGGGCTCGATGGGAGCGTGAGATCTTGGCGCTCTGACGGATCTTGTATTTCACGACTAAGGTCGATCGCGTCTCTAAGTATTGTGTTGTGTGTCCACAATCTTAGACCTTCCTGGCGATACTAGAGCTCGATATGATTTTCACATATACCTTCGTGTACTTCCCTTAGCACGTATTTAGTATCTTTTCCTGTAATGCACTTAAGGATGGGTGTGAAGAAACCTTGCTTGTACAAGCTTCCCTTATGATTAATGAACCTGGCTGACCTCGTCCTGATTTTGGTTGCTTCTTTCGAGTCGTTGGGTAGGCGGCCGAGTCTGATATGTAATCCCCGAATAGGATCCATCCTTTCGGCTCGGACCAGATTTGGGCAACTTCACGTCACGAGATCTATAGAAGGCTCACATAAGGTATTCGACGGTGTCGACACAGAAGTCTTCTGTGGTATCGCTAGTTTTGCCAAGGCATCGGCTCGGGAGTTCTCTACTCTGGGGATATGTTTGACCTGGACCAGCACGAACTTTTTCAATAAATCTCTTACCCTTTTGAGGTATAGGATCATTCTTCTGCTTTTGGCCTCGCAGGTATCCTCTATTTGTCTTACTACGGTTAGAGATTATTTGCGAGACCTGAGTTGGTCAATTCTAGTGAATGGGGCGAGGTTGAGGCACCGCTGTAAGCGACCTCATATTCGACCTCGTTGTTGGGGCTTGGAATGAGAGCTGGCGCATATTCAATATCTATTCCTCTAGGGAGAGTCGGGATGCGCGCTCAGCTTCCTTGTGCGTTGGTGGCCTCGTTTACAGAAAGTTTCCATATGGGTTGGTTAGTGAATTTTGGAGTGATACGGGTAGGATTCTTGAGAGTGAATTCCGGCAGAAATGTAAGACCTGCCTTTGTGCAGTTTAAACATATCTGATATCGAACAAGCAGCTCTATGGCCCGCCATAAACCTTCCACGAAGTGCCTACTGGTTTTATTAGCCTTTATTCATGGGTTCTGTTGGAACTTCTATGGTATGAGCCTGGAAGTAAGGGCGGAGCTTCCGAGCTGCGGTTACTAGTGCTAAGATTAATTTCTCCATCCTCGGGTACCTCTCTTCCGCTCCTCTTAGAGCACGATTTCTGATAAATGGCCCAGGTCTTGCACTCGGTCTCGTCTCGACGAGGACCGGCGTTAGTCGAGAAGTAGTACATGCAGTATAAGTGGAGCTCCCCTTCGATGGGACTTACGGAATGGGGGAACTCAAGTATGCTTTCAATCTTTGAAGGCTACTTGGCACTTATCCCCATTGAAGGCCTTCTTCGAACTTGGAAGAAAGGGTGACATTTATCTTAATACGGATCTGAATCGGCAAGCGTGATCCTTCTCGTTAGGCGTTGGACCTCCTTGCATGCGAGAGGCGACGGCATGTCTAGCACAACCTTTATTTTGTGCAGGATTTCTCAGTTCCTCGGTGGTTGACCTTTATGAAACCCGGGAACTTTTCGGTGATACTCAGGGAAGGCACACTTGGCTGGGTCGGTTCATGTTGTACTTCCTCGGGTTTGGAGCGCCTCGGACGAATTGAGCTATGTGGAGCTCGGCGGTGGTGGATTTACTGACATGTCATCTATGTACACCTCATGGTTGTTCTATCATACGGAACATCCTGTTTTGACCTACGGTAGGTAGCTCCTGCGTTCTTGATCAAGGCATCACCCACGATAACAGTAGGTTCCACGCCTATGGCCAGAGCGAGTCTTTCTTGGTCATCACGGGTCCATGCTGGTTGATTGTGGCGGAGGCATCCATCGGCGAGGAGTTCATGGCCAAGCGATGGCATCTCGATGGGTTCGATTCGAGGCGGGGAAGGCCCATCCTTGGAGCAGCTACGTTGATGTCGATGAAGTCGATCGAGTCGCCACTTGCGGTTGCTTTTTGATGGATGCGACGTTGGCTAGCCATTCAAGATATTCCACCTCTCTGATCGCTCCTGCTTGGAGGAGTTTGCCGACCTCCTCATTGATTGATTTTATGCACGTCCGTGAAGCTCCCTCTTCTTTTGTTTGCGGCTTGAAAGACGAGCGACGATTTAACTTTATCTGGGTGATTACTGTAGGGTTAATTCCTTCCATGTCGGCTTGCTTCCATGCGAAGACGTCTTTGTTCTGTCTCAAAAATTGGGTGAGAGGGCCTTTGAGATCTTCTGCTAGCTGGGAGCCGATGTAGGCGAGGTGCTCAAGGTCTTCATCCAACTGTACAGGCTCTAGCTCTTCCGAGGGCTCAGGTCGGGTAAATATTTCGTCGCGCATTTCAAGCTCTCCGGAAATGTTATCCCTATTTGTTTTTTGCTTCATATCTTTGAGTAGCATTCCTTGGCCCTTTCGTTGGTCTCCTCAAACCATTCCTATTCCACTTACGGTAGGAAACTTGATCATCATGTGGTAAGTGGAAGGAATGACATATTTCATTAAGGGGGTGCGCTGTAATAATATAGCGGATGGGGTGTCTCGGGAATCTCGTCGTCGTCGCTGGCATGGGAGTCCTCTGAGGTGAGTACTAATTGAGCCCAAAGGTAATACTTTTTCTCCAGAGAATCCTTGCAAATGGGATTGTGGGTTCCGTTCTCTCACTCAGTCTTGTCTTATAGAAGGCGGGGCGAAGATGATGTCAAGCTTAGCTTCCACCGTTGTCGACTAGGACTGATGGGCGTTTTATTAGCCACAAGCTGCTGGAATTACCGAGTGCGTCATGGGAGTCTTTGGCATCCCTGGTGGAGTCGAGAGAAAGTTATGGATGTGTCTAGCTGAGGTAGTTTGGACACCGCTTGTACTTCGGTTGTCTCTACTGACCAGATACTACGTAGATGGGCCTTCCTGGCTGAGCTAGATTCCCCTCCCCCTACAAATCCTCCTGATATCACGTGGATTTCTCCTAAAGGCTGTTGGTGCTGAGTTGTTGTTGTCGAAATTAGTGGTGAATTTGTTGGCGGGAGCTTAGTTACGAGCGATTCTAAGAAGTGATTTTAAGCTATGAATGTTCGAATGCAGTATTTGTATTAAATATTATTTCCTTAACATTGTTGCGATCATCCGTGCGGTGCCCATAATCCCTGTGGAACTCGCAATATCTGGAGTTGTCTCTTGTAGCGGGGTCTGACTTCATTTGAGTTGGTCACCTCAAGAGGCTGACCGTTCATTACTTGAGGACACAACGATGCGAGGCTGATGGGAGTGAACCAGCGGGGTAAAATAACGTCGTCGTCTTTCGAGTTGCGGTGGGCCCAGATGATCTTTGAGGTTCCCACGCCTTTTCGGGGACCGTTCTCCATCCTTCTTTGGAGACCTTTCTCTGTCGTTTTGTCTTTTGGGCTCGTCCTTAAACTGTCTTGTCTTGCTTTTCTCTTTGTAGATTGGATGGAGTTCTCTTTCTTGGATATGAGAGCTTCTTCGCCATTAATGTACTTTTCTGCTTTTGCGAGCACCTCAGCCATGCTTGCTTGAGGATTTTTGGAGATGGAAAACATTAAGTCTTTCAACTGGATCCCTAATCCAGCAATGAATGCAGTGATCGCGAACTTCTCATCGGGTATATCTACCTTCAGGGACTTGGCATTGAATCTCTGGACATAAGACCTCAGGCTTTCTTGCGAGCTCTGCTTGATGGTCAACAAATGATAACTTGGCTTTCTATACGTCCTGGCCCCAATGAAGTGAGAGACGAACACAATGGATAGCTCTCTGAATGAGGAGATTGATGACGGCGACTAAATAAACCGAGGCGAGGCTGGGCCTTTGCAACGTGATGGCGAAAGCTGCACGCCATATAGGGTCTTGTCACTGTCTGCGACTCCGTTCTGGTTTTGTATGTGTTGAGATGATCGACGGATCTCACGACACCATCGAATGATTCCACTTGTATCCTGAATTTTCTGGAAGAGGGAAGTGAAGCACCTCGGCTATGAAGGGTATTTCGGTTTGTTACAATACCCGAGTGTCCGTAGTGTCGAGAGTGCGTCCTCTTACCTTCCTTCACCTGGTGAGCTCTTATTTGAAGGCCTCTTGTTCTCTCCCATGATTGTTCTCCCTACTCCTTCTTGAGGTGGCGTAGTTCTTTGTTCCCAGGCATGCCCTCAGAGTGTTAGCCGTTTGCCCTCCTCTCCGAAGGGGCCAATTGTGGTCGTGCTGGCTCATCTGGGCCTAAAACCTGTTTCGGCACCTCGGGAATGTCGGGGTGTGTTGCCGTTCATGAGGAGGAAAGTTGTGACCTTCCTGTGCTTGTCGTGTCTCAGGTGGGCGCCTTATGCACGGTGAGTTGGCACAACCTCTATCGGGCGTTGGTTGGTGAGGCGGAGTGCTTCCACCTTCGTGTTGGCTTGCTGTCCTTCCTAACGCCTGGGGTCTATTTGTTGCATCGCTGGCGGATCCTGCATCCTTGGCGGATTGACGTGGCTCTGCTTGTGTTCCGGGTTGATACCATCGATGTGAGAATCGGAGTCTTTATTTATCAGGCCCATGTAGTTCCCACCCGGTAGTATAGTGATGGTCTCTTTCAACGGTTGAAATTTGGAGCGTGTCCGACGGTCGTTAGCCGACTCGACTGTCGGCGGCCGGGCCCGCAGCTCCTCGGATCGTCTGGCCGGCGTAGGATCGCGCAGCTATGGGCGTGCACTTCTACAAAAATAAGAAAGAAGGGGGTCGGGCGAGGGTCACTGCGGGTCGCTCGAAGCCTAAGCCGCTTCTTTCGGGAAAAGAGAACCGCTCGACGGGCGACGTGTCAGCAGATGTTCAAGGCATCTTTCACCGATGGGGTGGCTTCGTATTTATGTGATTCGCTTTCCCAGTTGGGATGATGATTATGATTCTTCCCATTGACGGATATTTCTTGCTATTATCGCATCGATCTGATATTGAAAGAGTACTCATTTAGACTATCCTTCTTTCTCGCTGATGGGATCTCGCTTAATCCCGCAGACGAGTCGTTATATCGTGAATTATCTTATTTCCTTATTGTGAGATTTAGTTGGATTTGCAGGATAATATATTATTGGGGATTATTCTATTTCCCTTATCTATGGGAGACTTCCCATAATCGACCTTTGGGCCGAGCGGATTGGGCCTTCAATCTGGGTTGGCACCAAAAGGTCTGAATGCTTCAATGGGCATACTTAGCGGATTGGGCCTTCATTCTGGGCTGGCGTAAAAAGGCCTGAATGCTTCAATGGGCATGCCTCTCCTTTGGGGTTTAGCGAGTGGGCCTGCGAGCCCATTTTTCAAACCTATCAAGAGAGATATAATTTTTTTTTGGGAAGTTTAAGCTTTTCCAATTATGTTGTTTCCATCTTAACAACAAATCCCAGAACTTCTTTTGAGATGACACCAAGGAGCCAAGAAGTAGTCATTGATATATTGTTGATCGATTCTCAGATTCGTGGACTTATGTATTATTTTTATTTTTTTTTTCTTTTTCTTCTGATTTCTCACAATCAACCAAATGATGCACTACACCAAGGCTTCATGTCAATTAATGCATGACTTAGAATGGTAAGAGTAAATAATTGGAGGAATTTAATTTAATGGAAACTTAATATATCTTGAGCCTTAGCTTAATGGAAATATTGTATTGTCAATTTCGATTCTTTATGTTTGGCCATTTAAAATAATATTATAGGATTACGCTGATACGAAGAATGGATTGAAAATTCAAAATATTTTAAAGTAAATTGTAAAAATATACAATCGCTTCAAACTGTAGTAGTATAAAAGGAAAGTTGGATATCAAACTGACAAACCTCTTACTACCAAATCATACATGACAAATAAAAGGAAAGAGTGAGGGTTTTGGAGTTTGTCAATGCCAATTTTAACTTCATCCTCCCTCCAAAATTTAATTTAAGATTAAGGTTTGTTTTTTTGACTTTTTGTTGAAAGAAAATTTGACTTTTTCATGGGTTATTGTTGAATTTTTTAAAATTTTGACTGAATAGAAAAACCTAAAATATTTGCTTTTTAGCCTTTTCTTAATTCTTTTTGGAATGTTTTTTTCTATTAAGAAAAAACTAAATATCTAAATATGAGAAAATCATATACCTTGAGATCCAATTGAAACTCTTATGATTTCTTTTTAATTCTTTATATGTTTATTGTCTAAAAATTTAGATAAAAAATAAAAGATTACTTTTTTAGAAACAAACAACTAAATACTTAATCATATTTAGCACCATTCAGAACATAAGTTCTATTCAACATTAACAAACGGCCACCTAAGTGTGGGTACCATGGTCTATGGCCCCAAGCCAACTAAAGCCACAGGTCCAGCTCCCGCACACTCCCATCGCTTGGCTCGTCACATGAAGCGGCCCAAGGCGGCCTAATATAGCAAAACCATGCGGGAACCACCCAAATGGTACATTCCTTCCTATCATCTAGGGCCTTGAGTCCCCCAGCTAGCCGTCCTACCACACATGAGAGATTGGTTGAAACTGTTACTCCTAAACAAGGGAGATTCGGTCTAGGATAAGGAAAGAGAGATTTTTCACCAGCATGATGAGATTATCTTTCCTAAAATCTAGGAGAATTGGTATTCGATAAGGAAATAGTGATTTGATCGACAAAATGATAAGGTCATCTTTCCTAAAATCCAGGACAAATTCGAGTATTAAAAAAGAATCCTCCCACGGAAAAAAGGTAGGCAACCCTAATCCATCATACTTTCCTCATCCTCTCCATCATTTTTCTAACTTAATCATCGGAGAGGTAATCGACACACACTACCACCGTCAAATTTTCTTCTTTTGCGGTCTACATCAATGCACCGGGACCGCATACTAATGTAACAAAATTGGTGCCACCGTAGGAATCGAATAAAAAGTCTCATCAACGACGTGCGAGAGCTTGGCTCCAACGACTTTCAAATAGTCCTCAACCACCAGTAGCTCTAACGATATAGGTGCAATGAACAACAACCTAATGATCCAATCTCTCAAAGACCGGTTTCTTCATTGGTGTTAAGATATGGAGAAGAAGCAGGAAGAGCAAGCGAGATAGACGTAAGGAATCATAGAACGCCGAAAGACTCGCAGAGCTTAGAAACGATCGTCTCTGCGCCCAAGTAGAGAAAAGGCGCGATCTTGACGAAAGAGCCACACAAGATAGCGGGCAAGCACAACATCCAGTCGTTTGCGATAAAGGGAAAAAGCCCATCATCCTTGATGACGTTGATATCCCAGAAGACGATGAACTATCCTTAGACAGATCGCCGAATCCCTCCCCAATAAAAAGCAACAAGGATAGATCGCACCAGAGACACTCACATCACCCCGCATTCAGTAATTCCAATAATGGTACGTTTTGTTGGGCAACGGGCCGAGCTCATAATCAGACAAACGAAGCGTCCGAGAATGTATTTATTTTGCCCACGGGTGTAATACCGCCTATGCAACCGATTTACTCCCGCTGAATGTATTCCGTGACTTCACATACCGCCTACGATACGATTCAATCCTCTAATGACTTCTTCTTCCCCCCTCGAACAACACATCCTAGACTACGAGCCACCACGAGGGTTCATCATGCTGACCTTTGCTATGTTCGACGGCTCAAGAGACCCTTATGACCACATGCTTCATTATAGCCAGGCAATGACTCTGAACGCCGGAAACGACCACCTACTATACAAAGTCTTTCCGGCTAGTCTTCAAGGGCCGACACTAGCTTATTCCACAAGTTCAGAATTCTCATATAAGTGGAATCTCAATCGCTGAACTCGAACGTGTTCATCTCCCAGTAACTTAACTCAGTGTGGCAGAAAAGGAATATTAGCTCTTTGTAGACCATCGTAAGGTAGGAAGATGAAACCATATGGGATTTCATCAGGAGATTCGGGCAGGTCGTCCAGCAGGTAGAAGTCTATAGCATGGACGCAGTCCTCCAGAACTTTAGGAAGAGCTTCGTGTTGTCTACTTCGTTCTTCCACTCATTGTCGTTAGATCCGCTAACTACAGTGGAAGATTTGTACAAACAGGTATTCCACCTTGGAAGACAATATCTGTGCGGCAACTCAGACCGTTATGATCACAAGCAAGCCGGTTGGAAACAGTAAGTTGGAGGGGAAGAAACCACTCGAGCACTATGAAGGATAGGGCAAAAACCGGAAATGACCCCGAGACCAAACACAGAAGAAGAGGAAGCCCCTGCAGTTCACCCCTTTGAATATCACCAATGAGAGGCCGATGCCACTCATTCACGACATGCCGGATTTCAAAGGGTCAGCGCTAATCCAAATGGATCCATCTCAGAGAAACACGTCCTTACGGTGCAACTTCCACTGAGATCATAGGCATGGGACTAACAGGTGTCAAAGCCTAAAATTTATGGCCAAAAGACTGATCAAGGTGAGGCACCTAGATATATCGGGGAAGTGATGGAAGGAAAGACACACTTTTGTGGTAAGGCGGAATCATAGCAACTATGTCCCGCGCCGCTGAACCTAGGCCGACCATAAACTACATGCGGGAGGAATTTTGTGACCAGCAGTACCAATCAAAGGGCCAACAAAGGAAACTTGAGGCGGTCATGGTTAAAACTCGAGATAAACATTATTACATGTGTGCTTAGTGAAGAGCCCTAAGCTATGGGACGACATCATATCCTTTCCCCGGTAAACCCGAGGCGGGGTCATTATGCCTCATTATATGATGCACTTGTACTCACCCTATGCATTAGCGGTTTTGATGTACCGCGATGCTTTGGTGATCAGGTAGCTGCGGTTGTTGCCGCCTTCAACGGATGAGCTCTCATCTAATGTTAAATTGGTCGGTGGGAGATATCACGCTCTCTTGTAGGCCGGGCGAGTCACGATTAATTTATTCTTAGTTGTCGAAGACCTGAGGCCATACAATTGCATTGTAGGTATGGCCTAGATGCACTCAATGAAGGCTATCCCTTCGACATATCATCAAATGGTCAGTTATTTAACCAGTGCGGGCTAGGTTGATATTCTAAGCAACCAGCTAGTCCGCCGCGACAATGCTCTTAATTAACTATCACGAACAGGAGGTAAAAAAGAAAGGATGCCTCCCAGCCAGCAGCCAGCTCACCACTTTGGTAGGTTGAAAGAAAGAAGGATCCATTAGTTGTGGACCTCTAGAGGCAATTAAGTGGACCAGACTGAGAAGTACACATATGAGCACCTTGTTATCCAGTGAAGAAAAAGAACAACTACGACGTGTATTGTTGGAAAACGCAAATGTAATTGCCTGGAGTCACTCAGACATGGCTAGAATAGATTTAACGTTGGCCTCTCATAAACTTAACATTATTGCCACGGCAAAGCCTGTTAGGCAGAAGATAAGGCGCTTCCACCTAGATCACCACTAGGTTATTCAAACAAAAAGGTGGATAATTTGGTTTAATCAGAGAGGTGAAGTATCCAGATTGGCTTGCAAACGTAGTAGTTGTCCCAAAGAAGGGTAGCAAATGGTGAGTATGTGTGGATTACATAGACCTCAATGAGGCATGCCCAGGCCTGAATACGGTTGTTGTTCGGTTGGCACCCAGACCGCCTCCCCGGTTGTTGTTCGGTTGGCACTTAAAAAACCAGATACGGTTGTTGTTCGATAAGCCCAAGATTCGATCACGATTGTTGTCCGGCGCGCAGACTAGATACGGTTGTAGTTCGGTTGGCACAAGAAGCTAGATCTGATTTGTTGTTAAGTGGGCATCAGACCAAATACGGTTCTTCATCCGGTGGCATTTACATATCTAGATCGGTTGTTGTCGGTTGGTGTCAAGAATCGGCCTTGTTCTTCATTCGATTGGAATTTACATAACCGAATGCGGATGTTGACGGTTGGCATTCTCAGGACATAGGTTAATATTTATTAGAATTTAAGCAAATATGGTTTACACTTAGATGACATTTTCGAATCTCATTGGAATGACCTAAGGGTGTCCAAAGATTACAAATACAATATATGTGTTAACGAAGGCATGCCTCTACTTATAGGAGTTCCTCAAGGCGAAAGCGACATAAAAAGATAAAAAAGAAATCTCTCACCTTGGTAAGCCTAGCCTCTAGCGGGCAATCACATCCTTCCGACTCACTTCGCCTTCCTCCGCGAAAAGCGCCCAGCAGATTGGGACCTTCGTCGGATCGACTTCTGCCCGGCTTTGTGTCCCCACGCGTGGCGGCTAAGTGGGTGCCCCAGTGTAATGCCAAAATCCGAGAGGATCTCTGATGCATATATTGTGAGGCGTATATGTGCACCAATGCCATTATAATATTTTTAGGAGTTATTTATTAAGATAAAATATAAATAATATTATAGATTTGGAATTTTGTATTAGAACAAGGGTTAAAATCGTAATTGATCAAATGAGATATGAAAACCATAATCAAAGAAGGGAAGAGGCCATAATAAAAATTTCAAAAGTTGATTTGCAATATTAAAGTGATTAAGGACCCCTTTGCAATTACGAGAAAGATTAGGTATAAATAGGAGATGAAACAAAACAAAATCTCATTTGTTCTCCCCTTTGAAATTTAGGGCTCCGCGTTTGAAGAAGAGGAAGAGGGAGGAAGAAGGAAGAGGAAGAAGAAGGAAGAAATTAGGAGAAGACAAACAAGGTATGTTTTCATCTTGAAATCATGGGTATTTTGGAATCACAGGTTTTGGTTTTGGAATTAGTTCCTTCTTTTTCTAGGGTTTTGTGGAGAGATCACCCAAACCTTAGAATTTGTGAAGTTATGAGGGTAAAACCCCAATTAGTGAAAATTAAACATGGAATCCTCCTATTTATCTGGTTTTGTAGGAATTGGTGGACCTAGGGTTGAATTCATAAGATTTTCACCTAGGGTTTGTGGTATGAGGTTCCAAACCACCAGCCACAAGTGTTATAGGTGGTTTTGGATGAATTCCATGTTGATTCTTGAGGTATTAGGAATGGAGAGTTGTATGAAGAAATGGTGCAAAAGTGGGCAAAAATAACATTTATGGGCCAAAATTCGATACCGATGCAAAGCAGGCGATGCGGGTACCTGTGGCTTGTCGGTCTTGGTACCGTCTGGTATTGATGCCACCCAGCGGAACAAATCGGTATCAGTGCAGAGGCAGTGAAATGCCGGTACCGTGCTTCAAATGCCCGGTTGTGTGTTTATTGCATATTTAAGCCTAAATTCACACAGCGATTGTATAGGAACCTTACTAAATGATTAAGAGGAGTTCAAAGAAAATTAGAACTTCGATGAAAAAAATCACAGTGATACCCTCGTAGCCCTCAACTATCTCGGCAATATTCGTTGAGTGTGACTAAGTACTATGAAGTACATTAAGATTATGCGATTCGTGAGGAGTTAATATTTCGCGTATTCGTTTGGTGTGGTAATAACAGCGGGAAAGTGTGGAGTCGTGCTCAAGTTTAGTAAGCAAAAAGGTGAGTGTTCTAAACCTATTTTTCAAATACTAGTGTATTATTATAAACTGTTTTACGCTGGTATTTAATGGTTTTGATGGTAAACCATATTTGAAAATCAAGCAAATGGTTTTGATTTAAACCATAATTGAAAAGCAAGAAAATGGTTTTGATTTAAACCATAATTGAAAAACAAGCAAATGGTTTTGATTTAAACCATAATTGAAAACAAGAGAAAATAGTTTTGATTCAACCATAATTGAAACAAGCAAATGGTTTGATTTAAGCCATAATTTAAAAGCAAGCAATGGTTTAACAAACAAGCAAATGGTTTGAATTATCAAACCATATTAAAGCAAACAATGGTTTCAAATTATTAAACCATGTTTTAAACAGCTTAGCGAGCAAAAATGGTTTTGAATTATCAAACCATAATTAAAAGCCAACTGATGATTTTAAATTGTAAAAATAAATTTCAAGCGAGCAAGCGACAAAGTATATTTGCAGCTTGGACCTAAAATAAAATCCACTAGTTCTTAAGCAAGCATACCCGATTCGAGGAGGTATTCCATACTCGTGCGATTGGTGATTTAGGATATCATACATGCATTTTTAGATTTGCACGGTCGGCAAACTTAATTCATGCATCATCATTTAAAGAGGCAGATTAACAATAAGTATATAGGGTTCGCGTTAACTAAATTATGGTGATGAGACCGGTCGGTGCCATATTTACCCGAGAAGAAAAGATTAGTGAAGTGTGCGGGGCCCTTTCCACCTGAGTGGCGGACCTAAGGTCCGATACGACACGGTCGATACCCGAGCTCCGTGTTCCTGTAGTACGACAGCGGGGAAGGCCTCCGGTGGTTGATGATTTATAAGCATGTTTATACGGTTTGAAAAAATCAACCAACTGGTGCAGTTGAGCCGAGGCTCCGTGTTTGTTTAAACAAGCAGTTGAGCCCGAGTCCGTTTTATTTCAAAACAAGCCAGTTGAGCCCGGGCTCCGAGTGGTGATTTTAAAGCAAGCAGTTGAGCCCCGAGCTCCGTTTCATTTAAAGCAAGCGGTTGAGCCCATGCTCCACGTGTTTATAAAGTTTTGAAACTTTTTTAAAAACAAAGATTATAAATTTTATAAACTTTTCCAAAGCAAGCCAGCCGAAGATTGAAAGTTTACCTCGCTTCAAAGCAACAAAGGTAAAGTAATGAATCATTTTGAAATACTTAGGTCATACCAGCGTCTGTCTTATGTTTTTGGCTTTATTCTATGACCCAAATCGTATTTTTATGCTTAGATACTCGGTTGTGTAGTGGTGTGAATGCGGCGAAAAGGGTGGGTTTTGGGCATTACGGGCGGGTGGCAATGCACATAAAGGTGGCTGGAGCGTCAGCGGCGTCCCCGTCGTGGCGTCCCCGTCGTGGCGTCCACAGCGTCATGACGTTAGTCAACATATAGAAGTCAACAAGCGGCAATGTCATGACGTCTCAATGTCGTGACGTCCCAACGTCGCGACGTTTCAACGTCGCGACGTCAGCGCGAGTTTTGCCTCTCAATCATTAAAAGCAAAAAGGGGACCAAAATTCAAGGGATCGGAGATCGAGGAGAGTACGAACTAGGGCATGAAAATCATAATATCAGACTTGACCAGCAGAAAACCAAAATCAATTTATTATTTTCTTAACTTTTTGGATAAAAATCTTGATGTTTATTAAAATTAAACCTTTGGTGTTCTCATATTGATATGTTCTAGATTTATACCTAGGGTGTTGTTGAACCCTGTCACGATTGCATGGATTAAAGATTAGTATTTTATATTATTCAGTTGTTTATAATTTGTTAACATTTGCTTTATATCTGTGAATCATTTACATGGTGATGTCTGGCCAACATTAGCGTGACTATACTGGAGATCCGAGATTCGAGAGTTGAGGATACCTAGGGACTTGAGTAGAGCAGCCTGATCTTGCAAATAGAGATATTCTGATCCCGAGGGTGGCAATTAAGATTAGAGCATTTAAGCATTTCTGAGTATCGAGTCAGTAGAGATACACTCAACTCTACTAGCGTAGATAGGCTGATGCTACACCGAGAGAGGCATTTCGTGAAGCAAGATCACCTAGCCATCAATAAATCATAAATAAACTGAATAATATCATCTTTAAGAAATAATCCATCGAAAGTGGCAGGGGGAGACATAGCCCTAGTCTTCATTATATAGTAATTCATTACGATCGGTTAGTTTAGTTTAAATTCAGACACTAGTAATCTTTCACACAACACTTATATCTAGATAATATTCAAAAGCCAATCTCTGTATTCAACACACTTATCCCCGTGGATCGATATCCATACCATAGGTACACTATATTACTTGGGGCGACGCGTGCACTTGCTAATATGAATGCATATATACACACCACGCTTTCAAATTTATCAGTTTTTTTATGCCGCTGTTTAGGATAGGTTTAGAGTGATATAGAGTAATAAAGCAATTAGATATTACTTCCGAATTTTTTGTTTTATCAGGGTTTTTTACAAGTGCTGGTAATTTGGTCTTTTTGTTTCGTGTGTGATTGCAGTCAAGGTTTTAGTGAGCGCATGCGACGACAGGATCAGGTTGACCAACATCCATTTGATCTTGAGCCAGAAAGAACTTTACACAGAATACGACGAGAACAGAGAACATAACAGACTACAAATTTAGCAATCATGGAGAACAATGAAGAGCAGGATCTTAGCATTGAGCAAAACAAGCCACATAGGGGTCGAAATGGGAATAACGAAGGAATCAAAAAGCACTCCAGCCGTTTATACAACCGCATGATCCATTTATGTCAAGTAGAAGAGTTTGCCCTCACCGCCTACGCTTGTTCGGGGGATAATTATCCAAGACCACCCATCTGTGTAAACAACTTCAACTGGGTCAAGAACATTACGTATGCTTCGCACGTCTTATTTCATGACACTTGCATGAGAATCCAAATATGCATCTGACCAACTTCCTCGAAGTCTGCGACACGATTAAGTACAATGGGGTTATTGAAAAGGCACTCAGGTTGAGATTATTCCCACTCTCACTAGGTGATAGAGCCAAGCATTGGTTAACAAGTCAGCCACCGGATTCCATTACTTCATGGAACGATTTAGTACAGAAATTCCCACCAAGTTTTTCCCACTCCCTCGAAATCAGATAACTCAGGCAAGAGATCAATAATTTTTGACAACTAGAGGGGAGAGAACCCGCAGGTATCGGGATAGATTTCACGAATCCATCGAGGAAGTGCCCACATCACGCACTACAACTGGGATGGATGCAGTCCATACTTTCTATAATGGTCCGAGGAATGCAACTAGAACAAAGGATTGATGAAGTTCTACCGGGAGGGGCACTAATGAAGGAAAAACCACCACTGCTTATGAAATCTGAAGATGTCGCGACTAATACAAATCGTTGGCTCAGTGGAGAAGACTACAACAGCAAAAAGCCGCGGCACTGATAATGAGGTTCCCCAACAACTGGTTATCATGCTGCATAACCGACTAAATTGTTAACTAGATAGCAAGGAACCGCACGCCATACACTAACCCATGGAGTCAGGTGGAATTCTCGTGATGACAAAGACAATAGTATTGTAGAATGCCGCTTAGGAAACCAACAAGAGCAGCCTGTTGACTGCCGAGGTTCAATCGTAGTCAATACAAAGAATAAGGACAATATGGGGGAAAACAACTATCGAATCAAAATCACACAAAGGTGGCGTAACAATCGTAATCGTAAATGTACCAAGGGTATGGACGGAGGAAACAATCGTAAATACGCCATCACCGAAAGTGAGCGAATCCACCTCCGAAAAAGGTGGACTTGTGAACGAGCCCCCGCACATGCTCACTACACACCGCCTTTGGTGAATGAGACAAAGGCGAATATGCAGCAACAGCCAACGGTAATCTGAACAATCAAGCAAAGACAATGGAGAAACTCGAGGTACACGGGTCAAATGGCCAATCTATTTTACGTAAAGGCAACCGGTTCCTCACCAAGCAACTCGGCGGAACCCGAAGAGATGGAATGAACATGTTAAAGCAAATTTTCACGCCAGAACTCCGGTAAAGAATTGGAGACACAGGAGCAACCCCCAGTTATAGAGGAGGTAGAGGCTGAGAAAGTCATCCAGCTCGGTCAGAATGTCGATGTAGATAGGGAATAACCTCAAGAGAAACAGTCTGTAGGAAACACAACTGAAGCAAGGGACAACTCACAACCAATAAATTCCACCCGTGATCCACAACGCCTAAAGAAGCATGTTGGATAAGGCTCACTGTCTACGGAAGTGTTCAAGAAGCTACACATCAATATCCTTTGCTAACGCTTGGGAACGTGCATGCCGCCCGCTATGTAAAATTCATGAAAGACATACCGTCTCGTGGTTATAAGATCGCGGATTTCGAAATAATTAACTTAACTGAGGAATGTAGTGCCATACTTCAGAGGAAGCTGCCGTAAAAGCTAAAAGACCCAGGCAATTTCACTATCCCATGCACCATTGGAAATGGTATCTTTGAGAGAGCATTGTGTGATTTGGGTGCTAGCATTAATCTCATGCCCTTGTCCATTTTTAAACGTTTGGGATTAGGTGAAGCTCGTCCAACTACAAATACACTTCAATACGCATCCTTAAAGAACCGAGAGGCAATAGAAGATGTCTTAGTAAAGGTCGACGTTTATCTTCCCGCCAGATTTCATTGTATTAGATATGGAAGAGGATAAAGAAATACCCATAATTGTAGACACTTTCTTTTAAAAATCGGCGTAGCAATGATCGATGTTCAAAGGGGAGAAACTAAAATTGAGAGCGCAGGAGGATGAAGTCAAGTCTAACGTGTTCAAAGCCGTGACATTCGACGTAGTGATACCTGTTTACGGCGGGAGATAGCAGAGGCTATAAAGGTTCAGCCAAAGTGGTCTCACTGATCCTTTCGAGGTTAGCCTAGTTCGTAATGATTCCGAGAATTTGAGTGGAAGAGGCAGAGGAATATGTGAATGGATGGATTCTTTCGAACCTAATATGAAATACTTCGAATCTCTAGTGAAAGTGTTAAACCGCCGCACCATCGCTTGGAACAACCACCACGATGGAACAAAACCTTTACCTAGCCATTTGAAGTAGCATATCTGGGGGGTAGCATCCACCTACTGATCATCTCAAAGATCCTCACTGAACTAGAAGAGGAGAAGTTATCGAGAGGGTCCTTAGAGATCATAAAAACGCGCCTGACGGTCTCTACCGATTTAAAAAGGGATTCACCCTTCCATGTGCATGCATCGATTTTGCCGGAAGATGTGGGCATAAACCTAGTGGAAGCAGAGGAGGTCAATCCAAATAACAATGAAAGAGGTAGTTCAAAGGAAGTATTAAAATGGCTAGATATCAGTAATTTATCCTATTTCAGAAAGTGCATGGGTAAGTCCAGTCCAAGTAGTACCTAAGAAGGGAGGAACAATCATAAGAACTCGAGAATAACATATTACCGCCTTCGAACAAATTACTGTGTGAGGATTTGTATTGATTATCGGAAACCGAACAAAGCCACTAGCGATCATTTCCCATTGCCGCTTCGGATCGATGTTGAATCGATTAGCTTGGCCATGAATATTATTGTTGATGGCGGCTTCGCTATAATCAATTGCTATAGCCCCGGGCATCGTGAGAAGACGACATTCACATGCTGTCCCTATGGACATTCGTGATCCGTGCTGATCTGGGTCGCGTAAATGTGCTCCGCACCTTCCAACGATGTATGATGGCCATATTCTCCGACATGGTTGAGAAGACAATCGAGATCTTCATGGATAATTTTTCGGTATTGGGTAATTCATTTGACAATTGTCTGGAAAATTTGAGATCAGTATTGATAAGATGTAAGGAGACTAACCTAGTACTTAATTGGGAGAAGTGCCATTTTATGGTACAAGAGGGTATTGTACTCGGACATCGGATTTCAGTAAGAGGAATAGAGGTAGACAGAGCAAAGATTGAAGCAATTGAAAAATTACCTCCACCCTCATTAGTAAAAGGGATAAGAAGTTTTTTAGGCCACGCTGGATTTTATAGGCGATTCATCAAAGACTTCTCTCAGATTGCAAAACCGTTGTTCAACCTCCCGTCCAAGGGACCCATTCGAAGACTCTTTGTTTGCACGCATTTCTCAAAGATTAAAAGATAAATCGCACAAATTTCTAATAGTACCCGCATTGGTCCTTCCGACTGAGCTTATGTGTGACGCAAGGATTTTAAGCGATTGATGTTAGGGCGTAAAACGAGAGAAAATTCTTCCGGTAATCTACTATGCGAAAGCAGAACTCGAATGATGCTCACTTGAATTACGCCACTACGTAAAAGAACTATCGGGCTATCACTCTCGCTACGATTCAGCCTATTTGATTGGTAACAAGGTCGTAGTCCACACTGATCATTCTGCCATAAAATACTTGATGACTAAAAAAGACGCCAAACCCCAGCTAATTCGGTGGGTTCTTTTGCTGCAAGAATTCGATGTTGAGATTAAAGACAAGAAAGGCACTGAGAACTTAGTGGCTGATCATCTTTCACGATTGGAAGGGGCAAGTGATGAGGTTCAAGTGAATGACGATTTTCCAGATGAGCGACTCTTAGCTATTGAAGACAAGAGGGCAGTTCCATGGTTTGCAGATTATGTGAATTATTTGGTAGCCAAGGTAGTCCCTTCGGAATTTAACTATCAACAGAAAAAGAGGTTTTTCGCACACTTGAAACACTACTATTGGGAGGAGCCAATTCTTTACGTACATCAAGGCTGACCAGTGATCCGCAGATGTGTGCCCGAAGATGAAATGCACAAAGATTTCACCACTCGCCACACTTACCATGGTGGACACTTCGTGGCTACCAACAAAGAGCCACAAGGTGCTTCAATTCGACTTCACCGGCCTACCTTATTTAAGGATGCTCATCATTTTCAGATCCACATGTGACAAATGTCAATGAATTGGGGCATTTCTTGGGGAAGGATGAACCGCCCATGCATCCTATTCTAGGTCAATCTGTTTGATTTATGGGGGATGGATTATGGGACCATTTCCATCTTATAACAACCCGTACATCTTGGCCGGTAGTAGATTATGTCTCAAGCCGGCTAACAATTCCAACCATACCACGATGCCTAGGTAGTGGCTCAATTTCTCCGCAGCCACATATTCTCGCGATTCGAACTCCTTGAGTACTGATCACAGATAACGGTACTCATTTCTGCAATAAGATGATTGACAAGGTTTTGCAAAAGTATGGAAGCCATCGCACTCCCTTGCATATCACCCATACCAAATGGGGCGCTGTGGTATCAAATTTAAAATTAAGTCCATTCCGGAGGAAAACAAAGCACGCCCAGAAGGACTGGTCTAAAAAGATTGAAGATGCACTCTGGGCGTACCGAACAACATTTAAAACACCCTTGGGTATGTCGCCTTTCAGAATTGTTTATGGAAAAGCATGTCACCTGCTAGTGGAATTGGAGCATCGAGCCTACTAGGCAACTCGGCAGTTGAACATGGACAGTACACTAGCCGGTGAGAAGCGACTGTTACAGCTCAGTGAACTAGACGAATTTAGGAACGAAGCCTATGAAAATGCTTGCATTTACAAGGAAAGATGAAAAGCTCCACACGATAACACATTACTGTGAAGGGAATTTGAGTAAGGACAACAAGTCCTCTTGTTTAATTCCCGTCTCTAAAACTCTTTCCGGGAAATCAAGTCTAGATGGTCGTGACGTTTCATAGTGACCAAGGTCTTTCACTACGGAGGGGCAGAGGTTAAGCCATCGCGAGAAAGGAACATTCACAAGCACATAATAACCGTTGAAGCCAGATTGGGGGCGAGCTCCATGAGGATAAGCAGATCATTCCATCGACCGCATCGCATTTTAAGTAATGAGAATCGGGCCATAAGAGCCTGGTTCCCGGAGCACATTGAGATTCGTGGCTGTCGAAGCAACGACATTAAACATAGCGCTTTTTGGGAGGCAACCCAAGTTTTCCATGAAATTTTACTTTCTATGGTTCAATTTTTAGCTATATGTTTTAAGTTATGTTGGTTTCATCGCTTTTGTCCGTAATCTAATCCCTCGATGTCTACTTCGTGACCCGCGATCAAAAGTAATCGAGTAGATCCGCTCATGCAGAGCACCGCAAAAGTCCGTAGAGTCACAATTGTACGAGGGGGAGTTTTCTTACCCTTAGACCATGGTTGAATAATTTTCATTTCGGGGTCTCTCTCGAAGTTTCAACGCCGCTGACATCAGAACGCCGCTGACGCCTCAACGCCGCTGACGTCGCCGAATTTTCTTAACGCCGCTGACAGATCTCAACGCCGACGCTGGTTTTGCACTCTTTGAATCGTCGCTGACGCTATTTCAACGCTATGGTAATGCCGCTGGTTTTGCACTCTCTCAAAACGCCAGCGATGTTGGATTTCAACGCCGCACGCTGGTTTTAATCTTCTCCGAACGTCGATAGATCCTCACCGCGATGTTGGTGATCCAATCGCCGCTAATGCTGATGCTTTCCTTGTTCATCGCGACGCTGCACCCGACCGCGATTTGCCCCGTTTAAGGCCAAAACACCCTCATTTTTGCTCTTCCCGTTTCCTCTTCGCTAAACCCTAAGAAAATTCTTCGCCCGCACCAACCTCGTCTGAGTCCACTTCCATCCCGTCGGAGGCCATTGTTTTGCCCTTCGACACCATCAATCGACACGGTCGCCACTGGGCCTTTCCACACCTACCAACCCACCCGTCCCTCGTCTCGCGCTATCTGTACCATACATGGTGGTGTCCTTACCCTTAGGGTTTAGTTGCAACTGTTAGGTCTAGTACTCCATATTAGGTTTCGGGTGAGCAAGTTGGGTTTGTCATATGTCCTAGGGCTGGTGTCAACTTCTCTCAGGGCTCCATCGGCCCAGTGTTCATAAAACAGAGTGCTCACGATATTGTTTGGGACCTCGTGACATTTGATCATCACCCTCTAGAGATTTGGTGATTTCCGACCATATAGGTAAGAGCGTGGTCAGCTTACTGGGAACGAAAGGTAAGCCCGCCAAGAGGACCCAACCCCACTTGATGTCACGAGGTCGTTAACGAGAGGTCGACGGCTCAAGACCATATGCAAGAACCGATCTTTATTAAAAAAGGGTTTCTATCACCGAATGAATTCTCTCGCAAGACTATTGCGCCAAGGGACGGCGTGACTGGCTAACCACCTCATCCACCGCGATGAGTGTGGGCGCGAGAATTTAGACGCCAACCTCGCCCCACGCCAAGAAGGCCCGGGGTGCCGTGTGTTGGTGAATTCAGTGCGAGTTTATCAACCACTTTTATAATTCGACTTCGTCCCCGTGAGCCTTTGATCGATTTACGTTTGACCATCATTACCCCGAGGTCACGCCGGTCTTGACAAATGGGCGGGGTGAGCGAAAATCAACAATGAGGGCCATCTGGTCCACTTTGGCAAGCATTTGGCATACCCTTAAAGCCTAGCATTTGATCATCAATCAAAACATTCGACGACGAACGTGCGTGAAGTGACCATACGCGTTTTGCCAATTATGCCATCATTCAGATATTCCTTTCGATAACGTGTGTTATAAAGCAGTTTGATCCCCATAAACGGACGTTAAGATGGAACTAAATCCTCTTTTCTCATGTATATGGCCTATGCAAACGAGTTTCGGTGCCCTGGGATGACAACGAGGCGTGGTTACACCCTATCAAGGCTATCAGCGGTTTCTGACAAACCGTACCACGACCGAGGGGACTTACGATTCAGCCATGAGCCCTGACGAGGACGAGCTTCACGACTATCGTGCCCGCTAATTCCGCAACTCTCGTGGATGACATCAAGTACCCCCACTCACCCACTTCCACCACCACCTCAAAGAGACTCCTGGGCGCTCCAGCCTCCCACACCGACTTTAGTGACCCGATGCCTCCTACCGAGCTGATGCATTCGATGAGACCCGGGGAGCACCTGCAGCCCTCCTACACAGATATGGAGGCCCTTCGCACCACAGCACTGCCAGCCAACTAGACCACTATTTCACAAACAGCAAATTCCTCCAGCCCCAGCTTATGAGTTTTTACCCACACTACCACCGCGCCACCACTCACCAAAGTAGCTGACTCGCCCCGATCACTCAGGGGAGTTCCTCCACCTTCTTCGGTTTTTTATTGCCACTGGGACACTACGCACTTTTGCTCTAAAGGCAAGCAGCTCTCAGTTTTCTTAGATTTGTATTATGTTTATTTGTGTTGTAGTTTACTTGCTTTATGCATGTTAGTTTGCATTTCACTTAGTTTCATTTAATGCTCGCTTCATTTTATGTCGAGTTTTGTGCCCGGGGCCCCATGTTTGTGTGTTGTGTAGATCATATACATGTGTAAAATGTGTCGTGTTTAGGTAGCTCAGGTGTGTGATGCCGTTTGAGATAGGATCACTTTTGGTCGCCGAATCCACTATTGCTCATGAAGAAAAAGGATTCATAGATGTTTGATGCTCCTGTGAATTAGGTCGAACAGTGGGGAGGCCTTGTTTAACCACTTCCTGATATTCAAGAACCATTTCAACGAGTCAACACACTCACACACAGTGACTTTATAGTAGATACCTGGGGATGCCGAACCCGGCCACTAAGGTTCAACAAACCATGGGAGTCTCTAAACACCAAAGAGAGCAGGACACCTTAAATAAAAGAGGATTGCTTTCGAGCCCCAACTTACTAAAAAAAAAAGAAAAATAAAGAAAAATAAAATTAAAAGTTTAGGCATAGAATAAGTGGAGCTTCCAATCTAATCTCCGGCACAAATCGAGGGGCCTTTCAAAGCCCAATGCCTGAGCCAACTCGGTCGGAGTCATCGACTTCACCGCCTTTATACGTAAGATGGAAGTTTCACAAATTAGGGCCCCAGTTTAGCTGAAAGGTTCGAAAGACTCGAGGAATTGGAATGCCCTGCCCTAACCAACTCGTGGGGAGTCTAACTAATCCCCGCTACATGAACACTTAAAGATAAACTTACGCACTAGTTTTGTTCCGTGTTATGAGCAGTATGTTAAGAATTGCAAACTGGCGTCTATCCTTTCGTAGTTAGATTTTCCCAATTAAAGAGTTGAACTCAAGTCTGGGGGGTACCTAAACCCAAGTATACATTAGAGGTCATTTATGCAACGCACATAGGGTCCTTGGGAAAGGTTATTAAATACCTCGGAGGCTGAGGCACTAGTCAACTTCAACGAGTTCAACGTAGTTCTTTCAAAAGTCGAACACCTCGCGAATCTCCGCGGAACTTCAAATAAAACGACAATGGCGGTGAGTTTCAGCCCACCTGACCCCCATCTATCAGCATGTGCATCACTATCTTCGCGGTTAGACTATAGTATGTAGGGTGTGTGTTCGCTTTGAGGTTAGTTCTGCCAGATGCCAAGAAGCTGTTGGGGTGATGAGTGGCTGAAATACTCGTGTCATACCTGGCCTCATTTTATGTTTTTGGGGTTTTTATTCTATATTTAAATACGATTTTTGGTGTTCACATTCAATTTGTATAATCGTGTTAACGCAAAGTAAAAGGGGGTTGGAAGCATTCCTGAGCGCAGGGTGGCAAGGCATAAAGGTGGTTGGAACGTTTGACGCCGAGTCAATATATATAGAAGCCAATGCGACACAACGTCGCGGACGCCAACGCCGCGACGTCCTTCCAACATCGCGATGTTGTAACGCCGCACATCAGTGCTAGTTTTGGCCTCTCAATCATTAAAAGCAAAAAGGGGATCCAGACCAGGGACTGAGATCGAGGAGAGTACGAATCCAAAAGTACGAAATCATAACAAGAAGGACTTCTGGAATCTTGAGAAGAGCCCAATTTAGTATTTTCTTCTTTCGATAGAAGTACCTGTGGGAGGTTCTTATGTACCAAATAATCGGTGTCTCTACATTCAAAAGATAGCTCTAGATTTATACCTAGGGTGTTGTCAACCCTCACAATTGCTGATTAAAGATTAGTATTTTATATTATTCATTGTTTATAAATTTGCTAACATCGCTTTATATCCGTGAATCATTTACATGTGATGTCCGCTGGTCATTAGTGTGACTATACTGAGATCCGAGATTCGAGAGATGAGGATACCCAAAGGATTCGAGTAGAGCAAATTTTCTGGATTCAGAATAGAGATATTCCGATCCCGAGGGGTGGCAATTAAGGTTAGAGCATTTAAGCATTTTAGTATCGAGTCAGCAGAGATACACTCAACTCTATTTAGCGAGATAAATGATACACCCGGAGAGAGGGTATCTCAGAAGCAAGATCACCTGTACCATCAATAAATCATAAATAAACCGAATAATATCATCTTTAAGAAATAATCCATCGAAAGTAAGGTAGGGAGACATAGCCCTAGTCTTCATTATATATAATTCATTACGACGGCTAGTTTAGTTTAAATCTCGACACTAGTAATCTTCGCCACAACACTTATATCCAGATAGCACATTCAAAAAGCCACCTCAGATTCAACACACTTATCCCCGTGATCGGGAGCATCCGTACTCCATGTACACACTATATTACTCAGGGCGACGCGTGCACTACAAGACATAGGCGCATATATACACACCACGCTCAAATTCCTATCATGCCAAACAAGAGATTTGAGAAAAGTTTTATAAGCTTTTAAAAGCAAGAAAGTATACAAAGTTTTAAAAACTTTGAAGCAAGCAAGTAAGACTTCCTGAAAACTCGCAAAAAAGAGAGTTTACAATTTTGGCATGTTTTCGAGTATGCAATGATTTATGTTACACTCATCGAGCTCTCGCTAGCTCATTATTTTGTGTTTTAAAAACTATTTTCTAGGTATAGGCACTCCGGACGCTGGAGCATATTAGGATTCTCCCGATACTGTAAAATAAAGGTTTGTAATCACAATATTGTAAGGAAATACTTGAACTTGTGGCACGGAGCAGCAATATGTACATAAAGTGTAATTTTCAGGAAATGTGTGAGCCTCGAGGCCTTTGTAAGAACATTACCGGCTGCCATATTTTGGAAAGGTGTAATTGTGTATGCTGTGATTTGGAATATCTTACGCAATGAATATAGTCACGAGATTATACCAAATCATAAGTTGGAAAAAGGAAAAAATTTTATAAGAGTTTTCAGTAAGCAACACGGCTTCGCTTCACAGACTCTAGTCGCGAGGTAACGGTGACCGATTGTGGAGGGCTTGCACACCCGCTGCTATAAAGTGGGGTGTGTCACCCGACTTCTTTGCTGCCTCTCATCTCTCTCTTTCTTCTCCCGGGTGGTGCTTGTCATGCCTTCTTTGGCCTTTCTCTCCCAATGCTCTACTAAAGACTCTGCCTTGGCAAAGGAAGCATTTAGAGTTTGGTGATGTGATGCTGCTGATTGGGCATAAAGACGCAGCTTCTCGACATCATCAAGACGGATTGAACTTTGAAGGCCGGTGGGCTAAGTTCGGAGTACGCCATAGCCCAGAAAAGAACAGAGTCGTAAGGAAATCACAACATAAAACTGGCGGTTGCATGTTAAAAATCAATACATACTAGTTCGGCCGACTGATGGAAGTTGTAGTTGTGGATGAGCATCCCATCATCAATCATGGGCTATATATCATATTTATTCATATACACCGAAAGCGGAACGGAATACTGATTTGAACGGGCTGCCATGGGTATCCGAAAGTAATTCGGGTATAGGTCGCACATGTGCACAACTGGGGAGTCTTCCTGGTTGAAAGGGTTCAAGTGGCGAATGAGCTTCACCACATCCTCGATAGCTAGAGCCACCATATTCGTCGGGGGAGTAACCCTCTCCAGCGGCGGAACATATGTACTCACCACCACCTGGTTAGACATTCGTTTCTTGTTCGGCTTGACAACAATGGACTTAGACGACGGTGCGGGAGTGGCAAGTACCCTAGATGGAGTGCCCATTCCAGCCTCTTCAATTTTTGAAGGGCTTGCAACTGGAACCCCCTTTTCTAGAGATGCATCAATCTCGTTGAGACAAACTCCTAAGGACTCCACTTCGCCGGAAGTTAGATCCGATACCCACCGAGATTATGGCGCATCCTCCCGAGCCCCCTCCTCCAAGGAGACCGCCCAGCCGACGGAGAACCAGCTTAATCTCACCTCTAAGGAGTCAGCAGCCGCCACGCCCGTAGCAACCCGGCAACAAGGAAAACATCTCTTCCTCCCTGGGCCTACCACAATCACCCCTATCCAATCAACGAAACCTTCTAACCCGGATCTGGCTGTCTTTATCTGCCGCATCCTTAACTCTCTTTTCTTTTATGGTTGGGGGCAAATTGCAGGACTTCGAGGCCGGGTAATGGGCGTGTCTCACTCATGGCCTCGCTTATGACTTCGCTGTTCTCGGGAAAGTGTAAAACCGCTAAGAGGAGCCGTCAGTGACCAACTTTAAGAGATTAGCAATAACGAAATGCTCCCCCTCTATGAACTCAACAGGTAATGAGCGGGGAACAATGGGGATAATATAAGGGAAAGGGCTACTGCCCAACTCTCTCAAGTTTTTCTACGCCGCCAGGCTAATGATCAAGGCCCTCCGTTATCTCAAGCAATCCTCGATGTTCTCCAGCCGACCTTCCTAATCCAGCTTCACTAAATTTAATTCGCCGTGCTTGTTCAATGACATCAAGAAAACAGAGGTATGTTAGTACACATCCCATATCACAGAGCATGAGTTGCTTTATTGCTAAAACAGACCTGGAAACGTTAGGGATTGATTCACGTTGAAAGGAAGCCCGAGAGCCCTGGGCTGCTTCTTACAACAAGGGACCCTAACTAAAAACAACCCCTCGCTTCGCTTCTCGGGGAGTCCGAAGCCCGTTAGATGGCAGAACCGAAGCTTCTGGATTGGTGGGTGTATGGACGACTTCCGCCTGGCCCCAAGCTTCAAAGATATGTATTAAAGCAAATCTCCACCAACGAGATGTCCAGCTGGTAGAGAAGGTTGAGCACACTGCAACCCATCAAAATTTGAATAGTGTTTGGATAGATAAGAGCAGGCGGCGCCCAGGAAACGTGTAGGAACTGCTTCACTAGTGATGACACGGGAACACGAGCCCTACTGCAAACCGCCTCAAGTAGACGACGTTGTCCCGCTCCTACGCTTGAGGTAGAGGACCGCCCGACAACTCAAAACCACGTCGCTTAGGAATTCGGGCAAAAGGACCTCAACTCCTCCATGGACATAAAGGAGACAAGGCTTCTTGCAAAAGGCATCTCCTGCTTGGGCCCTCTCCTACGCCCAACCTGGCTGGTGGAAGTCTCCTCTTGACATCTCGCCATTCTGCAAGCAGACGATAATAAGAAAAAAGAAAATAAAAGGGGAGAGATCAACTTAACAATATTCTGCAAAGCTAAGAGGTGATTCAGAAGCCTTACCGCTTTACCAAGCCTATTTGAGACACCCCGGCTCGGGCACGCACCAAATCCCATGTGCGCTCCTGACCAAAACCTACCTCGCGACATGTTAATGACAAACACAAAAAAACAACCAGACAACCCATGCCAACGAAATCAAGAGCAAAGCAAATGGAAAACCAACCAGGAAACCCAAAACGATTAAGATTCTCCAAATGACTCCTTTACCAAGAGCTTCAGAAGTGTGGTAAAAGTGCAAAACCCTTTTAAATGAAAGATTGCTAAATAGAGGCAAGGACGCTGGCCTCCGGACCCCTACTCTTATATAGGGTAAGGCGCGTGCAGGTGCACTAAATGCGCCGATGGGAAAACCACAACATCGAGACGTATTTCCCTCCGACGCTTGCATTTCGTAAAACGTTTCGCCTTCTAAGGCATCGAAATGGAAAATGAGACCCACGGGCCTAGATTTACTCGGTTGCTAGGCCCATAGTATGGTTTTTCAAAATGGCTCATGCCTGTCAACTAAGTAGAGCCCAATGAGCATTTCCGGCTGAGAAAATTAAAACCCATCCCCCGAAGCCAAGTCCAGGCCATAGGCTCCCCTAGCAGGCATGCGAAGAAAGAGCAGAAAATAGAAAGATTGATGCACAAGTATGCCAAAGTACAAGTTTTATTAAAATATGCCAAAATATGTCAATAGTTACATCGAAACCAAGACAAACATATCCAAGCGACCTCGATGGATCTTGGACATGAACATCCAGTAAAACGACTAGGGTCAAGCATGATAAAAAGTGGAGAATTAAAAAGGCCAACTCGAAAAAGGGAGGAGAATTCGAAGAGGAGGAGGAAGAAGAAGAAGAAGAAGAGGGAAAAATCAAGGCAAAAAAAAGAGAAAGAGAATCCGCATTATCCTGCTTGAAATTTCCCTTTAGCTCCTCACCTCGGCCGTCGTAGGAGGCGCCAACACTGGGGGGCATGTAACCCCAGCATAAAGCTCCAAGGAAAAGGCAGAGCACGCTCGTGCTGTTTCGCCTGTATCTTGATCGTCCCGCAGCGTCCAAATAAGCAGAGCCCGAAAAGGGGATGTTGGCATGGTTAGGCTTCCTTTTTGGGACGCCCGATGAGTCAACATAGGCATCGCTCTGCCACACACATCTATGTTTACAACAGTCAGAGACTTCTAAGAGTTTCCAACCACCATCATTCCAATTAACACCGCCCTAGTGGAAGCATACACGGATGTAAAGATAAGCTAACAAAAAGCAATTCATCGAGACTCATAAACTCACTAGTTCACCATCATATTTATAGGGTAAGACCCTAAAAGCGGTGCATTAAATACATCATCGGGACTACAATATTTTATAGTAATACTCACATCGAAACATGCATGCACTAATCGCCCCCTATTTCCCACATTGCTAATCAACAACTCTCCATACACCGAGTCCCAAAACGCAGTATTTTTCCTCGACTACCAGAACATAATCCTATATTTAAAGAAAAAGGGGGGCATTGTGGGTACCATGGCTTATGGGCCTAAGCTAACTAATCCACGAGCCCAGCTCCCGCATAGTCCCATCGCTTGGCCCATCACATGAAGAGGGCCTCATGCTCGATACGCCAAAACCATGTGGAACCACCTAGACAGACATTCTTGCTACTGGGGGTCCTTAGTGCCCTAGCTACCGCTCCATCACACATGAGATTGGTCGAAATCATATCTCTAAACAAGGGAGATTCGGTCCAGGATAAGGAAAGGGAGATTTTTTCACTAGCATGATGAGATTATCTTTCCTAAAATCCAGAAGAATTGGTCTTCAATAAGGAAAGAGCGATTTGATCGACAAAATGATAAGGTCATCTTTCCTAAAATCTAGGACAAAATCGAGTATTAAAAAAGAACCCTCCCACGGAAAAAAGGTAAGTAACCCTATTCCATCATTCTTTCCTCATCCTCTCCATCATTTTGCTAACTTAATCATTGGAGAGGCGGTCGGCACACTGTCGCCGATCACCCTTTTCCTTCTTTTTGTAGGTTCACGTCGATGCATCGGGGATAAGACGAATCAGGTAACAACACTAAGTGATTAACATATTTCTTAATTACCTAATAGATTTCTTGCTCCAATATTTCTTGCCTAACAGATTATTCTTTAACTGCTTGATTTAATGGATTCGGTACCAAGTTCATCGATTCATTAGTTTACTCACATTATTTTAAGAACTAATTTAGGGAATCAAAAGGTAGATTTAAGATGTACAAAAATCTACTGTAACAATCATGCATGCACCTCATGTTCAATATCACCATAATTTATTGATACTACTTCTGGATTGATCTAAAAGTATCTTTGAAGTGATATAAAAAAAAAAGTAGTGATGAATGAGCAAGCTAAAAAAAGAAAGGATTCATTCATACTTTATTAACATTAATTTAAGAATCTAGCCTTATTGACTAGAGTACTGTAGTTTTGGGGGCTGGGTGGCTTCCTTCCTACTTTGTTTTTTCTTTGTTTTTTAGTGGCTGGGTGTTGTATACTTTCTGCATACTTCCCTAGGAGTTGGGTTTTTCAGCCCCTTTATTAATGATATTTTCTTTTGGTGTATCAAAAAAAAAAAACTTTTAAAAATCGATTTATAGAATCAAAAGGTAGGTTTGGTTTGGGTATGGAAATTCAATGATAAATTATTATTTTTGGAATGAAAATGGTGTCCAAATTAAGACAAAGACAAGGAAAGGGAGGCACCTATGCATGCATTACTAGGATCAGAATCTGGCCGAGTTGACATGTGCCAAGATTGAACATGACCTTGCTTAAAAACAAAAGTTCAAATCTCACACCGAACTGAATGAAGTTTTTTTTTATATGTTCAAAACTTGACTCGAAAAATAGTGGAGCTACTCGAATTCAACAAAATTCGATTTAATTAAAAAAATAAATAAATAATTGTACTCAAAATCTACTTGAAATAAACTTGACTCAATTACTGTAAATAGTGAAGCCTGACATGCTCTGTATAGCTTGAGTCAAGTATTATGATACTCGAACTCAACTCAATAAACTATTCGAGCTACTCGAGCCCAACTCGATTAACTTGGAATTGAATTTGATTAGCTTATGAGTAGCTTGATTCGTTTACACCTTATACATAATTAGGCATGCAAATGGATACACTTTTTTTGGTCATTTATCAGGATGACTGACCTAGCAGTGGTCCATGGAAATGATCTTAATTTCTTTTGGGAATGAACCTAATGGGGGTTAAGTTATTCGCTACGGAACGATTTGACGAATTATTTTTGAAAGAAATGGTTTGATGTAAAGCGCACTTGAATAAAGAGAACTCTTTTCCTTGTCCTTGGTGCGGGCGGAAGAGCCGTATCGATCCCTCCTTATCCTGATCATTATTACAAATACTAGTACAGGCGTGAAAGGATCGAAAAAAATCAAGTTTGAGAGAGAGAGAGAGAGAGAGAGAGAGAGAGAGAGAGAGAGAGATGAAAATATGGTTGCCATTGTTATTGCTCTTAAACCTCTTATGCCTATGCAAATCAGAACAAATATCACCAGACTTATGTCCAGATAAATGAGGCAAAGTATTAGTTCCTTACCCATTTGGAATCGGAGATGTGAGATGTGCCAGGGATCACAACTTCCTTCTGGACTGCGACAATAATGGTCAGCTGTTGTTGCTTGGTCAGATTCCTGTTCGTCATATATCATCACAAGGCAAAGTGACTGGCTCATGAAGACAAGAGGGAAGTGCTATAACGATAGCACATTTGAAAATTTTTATGGAGGAATTGACCTTAAAGGGAGCCCATTCGTGTTCAACACAAGCAACCGATTTGTAGTTGTTGGCTGCAATGTAACAGCTTTGATCACTGAAGACAACAAGTATCGGAGGGGATGCTTTTCTGTGATGGAAATGGGAATGGGCATGGTTAGTAGATTATTCCTCTTGTTCAGGCATCGGATGTTGCCAGACCTCCATGGCCAACCAGCTCCATACTTTGAATCTCACCGTCATTAATACATGAATGATGATGACGTCTCTGCTAATACCACCTATAAATTTTGCCTCCACGCTTTTCTGGTAGCTCATAACATATCTACCACTTTTATGGATGTTTCCGATCTCTCCAAGCTCCCAGATCATCCTGTAACTTCAGAAGTGATCCTCGACTGGGTTGCAGGGGAAGGGTCTTGCAAAATAGCGAGAACCTGTTCAAAAACATATGCATGTGGCGGAAACACCGATTGCAACGACTACTCTATCAATGGCCACGGATATCGTTGCTCCTGCAAACAAGGCTTTAAGGGAATTCCTTACCTTCCCCATGGTTGCCAAGGTAATAATTGCAAGCTGTCAGTTAAATTATTAATTAATTAGATTACATGATCTATATTTATACTTACTGATCAACGACACAATAAACAAATACAAAATAAAGAAAAACAACATATTTACCTGAAAATCCTGATGGGGAAAAAACCACAAATGATAAAGTTTCACTATGAATTATGAGAGAAATTACAAAGTTTAGTGGAATAGAGAGTTAAACTGTAGCCCTCTGCTACGATCAGGCCTTCAAGTCGGATATAAGCACAAAACCAAATTCGGATCACAAATCAACACTAACTGGTACTGAAACCCCTTAATTATGATTTACTTTATGTAGACATAAATGAATGTGAGCATCCAAATCAATATTCCTGTAGTGGAATCTGTAAGAATACAGTGGGGAATTACACTTGCAGCTGTCCCAAAGGGTTCCAAGGAGAGCCCTATCTTCCACATGGTTGCCGAGGTAATTAATAATTAACATACCTGTGGCCGTTCTTGCATCCTTCCTTGATCAGTTTAATTAATCTACTAATTAGTTGTGGTTTCTTAATAATTAACTAAGTACTGCTTTCATGGCTGCAGACATTAATGAGTGTGATGATCCAAGTCGATATCCGTGTAAAGGATACTGCCAAAATACACATGGAAGTTACATTTGCAGGAGGAGGAGTACTAGTACTCATGAAACTGTTCAAGAGATCAGCAGAAGGCATACTAATAAAATTGTGGCCATCTTAGGTAATTAATACCTACACCCTCCATCTCTTCAAATTTGTTCCATATTTCTTCTCTACAAGACTTGAAGTTTTTTTAATAAATGAATTTTGTCTAATTTGTTGTTTTTTTTTTTAATATTCTACTTCTGTGTCTGTGTTCATGCCCATCTACAAAGTGGTGGAGCTAGGTTTTTTCGTGGGGGACATTTTAACTTACATCAGTTTTTCGATCTTAACAATTGTGAGATTCAGTTCAGTTCTATGTCCTCCAAGAATTGTGTTATTTGATTCATGTCATTTGGCAGAACTTCTAAAGCCAATTCTCAGAAAAGAAAACACACACCGTAAGGAAAAGGCCTGTTTGGTCTTGTTTTTGAAAATTATTTTGTTATCAGAATTTAATGTTTTTTTTTTGTATTCTTTGCGTTTTCAGAACATTAAGTATCGGGAACCAAATATGTTTTCTATGTTCTTTTCTTATTTTTAGAACATAAAATAATTTTAAAAATATGAACCAAACATCCATAAGTTTATGGAATTGAAATTCTCTACTAAATAAGTCAGTAGTTTCTTCTTTCTTGCTTTTATCTTTACTTTCTTCTTCCTTCTTTATCTTCTCTAGACATTCAAGCTCTTACAGTAGATAGAGAATAGGGGTAAAATGAAATAAAACTTATTAAAAAATTACTCACCAGAAAAAGATACCACTTGAGACAAAATCAAATCTTCAGTTTGTTCCATATTTCTTCCGACTTAGAAGCTTAATTTGTTTAATAAAATTAAACTACAATTTGGACTAATTTGTTGTTTTTCCTTTTAAATTGTACAGCTATATCCTTAAGCATTGGGTTTTTGCTGTTAGTTGCTGGAATTTACTGGTTGTATCAATTCCTGAGGAAAAAGAAGATCATTCAACTGAAGAAGAAGTTCTTCAAGAGCAACGGTGGTTTGTTATTACAGCAACAGATCTCCTGCACAGCGCGGCAAACTTGAGAAACTAAAAATTTTCTCCTCCGAGGAGTTAGGAGAAGGCGACTGATTACTATAACGACGACCGTATCCTTGGAAAAGGTATAGTTTACAAAGGAATGCTACCGGATGGAAATGTTGTAGCTGTAAAGAAGTCTGAAAAGATGGACGAAGCTCAAACAGAACACTTCATTAATGAGGTGGTCATACTTTCCCAGATCAACCATAGACATGTTGTCAAATTGTTAGGTTGTTGTTTAGAAACTGAGGTTCCACTTCTGGTATATGAGTTACTCTCCAATGGAACTCTTTCTGAACACATCCATGATCAGATGGATGAGCCTCCCATGAAATGGTCAGATCGGTTAAGAATTGCTAAGGAAGTTGCAGGGGCAATAGCCTACATGCATTCAGCTGTTGATGTACCAATCTATCATAGAGACATCAAGTCCAGTAACATACTCTTGGACGGGAAATGTAGAGCGAAATTGTCGGATTTCTTGGGAGCAAAAGGCCAACCATGAAAGAAGTTTCTTGGGAGCTGGAAAATATTCTGAAAAAGCCTAAAGAAAATTTGGCTACATAACTAAGCTACCAGCTGCAAGAGGAGGACTACTAATTTATGGAATCATCAAGGCCAAGTTTGGACCATGGAGATGAGAGAGAAGAAATCAGAGCTGAATTGGATAAGACATCCATGAAGCTACCGAATAGCTCATCATCTTCTACCTGCAAGAGTGATTAAGATTAATTAATTTGTAAACAATCTCATTTTGGACTGCGCTAGCTAGTAATAGTAGTATAGTACATGCTTCTTGCAAAACCAGGGATTGGACTTCTGTGGTTCATTTCACTTGTAATTCTATATATGTAATTATTAGGGCCTGTAATTTGTTTATTGTTTTTAAAAACTATTTTCTATTCTCAAAAACTTAGCTTTCAATTTATTTTTTATGAAAATAATAATTTTCAAAATAGTAAACTAAACATCTAGTTTCCTTTTTTAGCGTCTATATAAACAGTATATATCCACTATGGTTAAATATCAACTACACATCCATTTTCAAAGCTGGTGAAAAAAGGTTTTACTTAGCTAGGGTGATATGATCATAAAGTTTTGAATTATTAGGACGGCAGTGATTCTAGAGTTTCCACCAATAGCCACTCACTTACATAAATAAGGACCCTATTGTTGGATTTCTGATTCATTCCATCACTTACATCTTTCCAAGTCTAGTCAAACATCCTATATATCCCATGTTCAAGTATAACCAAAATTCATTCCAAGCAAGTACTGGGCCACTATATGAAGATTAAGAGTAAAATTATGTTTAATTGTAGAAACAAAAACTATCATTATTGTTAGTTTTACAGCAGCCCCATCCTCTCATCTGAAACCCTAATTTCTTTTGTTCCTTTTTTTTTTCATTCTTGTTAGAACTTGGGGGTGGTTTTTTGGTATTTCTTGGCCTGAAATCACCCATCTCATTGTTTGTCCACTCAGATATGGCCTTTCTCCCTCAATAAAGTGGTTTATTTCACTCGATCTGAGTTTTCATTTCATTTTCCTTTGTTTTCTTATGTTTTTGTCCGACGAGCCAAGTGGCTGTATGGGATTGTTCATTGGTTTTTGTGTTGGCGATTCAGATGACAACGCTGTTGTGATGAGAAGTCATATCAAATCCCTTCTCATCACTATGCTTCATTAGATTTGGAATCTTAAGTATTCTAGGCATATTAGGATTATCTCTTACATAGACCTTAAGCCGTTTCTGTTTGCTATTAACTTGGATGCTATGTCATCCTCTAATGTTTTTAACAATTTGATTTCCGTGTCCAGATGTAAATGTATTACCATTCTGAAGATCATGTAATCAATTGAAGATCAGAAGTTCCTTGACTAACGTTATGGCTCGTAGGAAAAACAACTTGAGAGACGAGGATAATGTGTGGCTGCAATGGTTGCTTTTGAGCCTTTTTTGCCTCTTTATGCCCATGCATAGAAAGACCAATAATTTAGATGTTCAGCCAATTATGTGTGTCTATAAATATATTCGTTTCATTTATCTTGTCTTGGTGGGACACAACGAGGATGTTGTGTCTTCATGAGAGATGTTTATCACATCCCACATTAGATAGGGAAGAAACTTTTTGGCCTTATATTAGTTTGGACTCCTCTTTATCTAGTAAACGAGTTTTAAAGCCATGAAGACCCCTTGGACCAAAAACGGATAATATCTACATGATCAATGAAGTTTTTACAAATGATATCGAGGCAACCGCCGACCTCGATGTGGAGTCCGTTCGCTTGATCAGAGGGGATGCTTATCCACTTATTCCATTAATTTACGGGACAACGAGAACGCTGGTGGTCTATATGTGAGTGTTTTTATCACATCTCATATTGTATAGGGGAGAAACTTCATGATACTATATAAGTATAAGTTCATCTCAACTTAATAGACATGTTTTAAAGCTGTAAGGGCTCCTTGAACCTAAAACAAGCAATATCTACATTATTGGACTGAGTGGTTATATATATATATATATTTATATATATATATATATATATATATATATATATATATATATATATATATATATATATATATATATATATTCTTTTGACAAGTTTCTTTTTGTTTTTTGTTTATTTGTCACATACATGAGTTTTTCTTATTGAAGACAATTACACGTTGCTCATGCAATAAATTCATGTTAGTTCAAGCAAATGAGCATAGTTAATACATTAATAGAGCATTTATCGCAATTATAGCAACTAATTTCAATCCTTTGACTTTGCTTTTATTTGTATTCAAATGCGTGTGTCTATACATATACAAAATTCTTAGTTTTTTAGTTTTTTTGTTTCTTACTTAATTTCAACTATAATTTGTTAAAAAACAAATGTTATTTAAAAAAAAAAGGTTTTTCCCTTTCTTTCATGCTGAAATGTCTAATGAGCAACAAATTCATAGGTGGATACTTGGATTCAGTCTTTTCCTTATTTGAACTTCATTTTTTCTTTTTTGGCATCAAAGAAAGGTCACGTAATTTGATAGAAAATTTAACCAAAAATTATAAATATGATAAAACAATAACTAGCATCATTTTGCAAGAGAAAATTTGCAAATTCAATTAAATTAACTCTAATAAAAGTAGGTGTCTATATATATATATATATATATAATTTGATACAAAACAAAAACACTAAAGTATGAAAAGGGCTTGATTCAAGATTAATTTTGTGAGAAAGTTTTGTGATAGGTATATCTTTCTTTATCATAAACTTTTTCTACTAACCTAATCCATTTCTAGCATAGCATTTAATCGAAATTTGATTCTAAAAAAATCACTCAGTAGATTGTAAGTGATAATTAAGATAAATGCTTCTTAAGAAAAAATACTATAATTAACCTCTATAAACCCTACCTCTATTTTCTCTCAACATTTTCCCTGGCTTCTTTTTTAAGCAAGAATGGTGATTTTTTTTTTTGTCATTCTTGGTCTAAAATAACTCTTCTCCCTCTTTCCATTTTTTCTTTCTCAATAAAGTGGTTATCCCACATAGATCTAGGTTTTTATTGGTTTTTTTGTGATTTAGTCGTCGCCTTGGTGCATGTGTGATTATCTTCGCCTTTGTGCACATGTGGTTGTCATTGTCTTGGTGCGGTGAGTAATTGTGTCATCTTAATATGACGTTTTGGTTTTAGTTGTTGTGGTGCGACGTTTATTTGTGTTTATGAAATCAAATCAATGATCATCAATATCAACATGGGGTCAGAGTCATGGGTATTCTAGTCACAATAGTAATATCGAATGTGTAGGCTCCGACCTCAAATATAGACTTTGAGTTGATTTATTATGCTATTAACTTGGATGTTGTTTCATCTTTTCTGGTCGCGCACGCGACCTAGGCATCCTTTGTTGCAACAGACTGGTCTAATAGTCAGATTTTTTTTTTTTTTTTTACCCCCAGGATTTAGGGCGTCACATGTTGTTGCTCAATGTGTTTGTAATGATTGAATCATGACATTGCATGTGCACTTAGGTGGGGAGTAGCCTTTGTAAGAGAATTCCTCTATTAGACATTACTCACCTCGTTGTAGGAAATTATTTCAGGTGCTGGAGGCCCATCGGGAGATGGAACTCATTTGAGGCCTTAAAAGCGAAGGCCATATCTTGGCAATACGCTATTTTATAGCTATCTGGACCCAGGTTATTCGAGTTTTGTTATGTCAAAAAGAGTTGTAATAAAACTCATTTTGAATTGTTTAATATAGTTTGATAGGTTTTTCCAAAATTTTTACGTTACCTTTATTATGCTGGGGCCATTGTGATAATTTAGAGTGTCTTGGGAAGAAGCTGAAGGTGCAAGGAATGCCAGGGCCATTGCAGGTTTGGGCAAGTTTTAGGTCGCGACAGGGGTTTCTGGATCACGACAGGGTTTCTAGTCTTGTGTCGCGACATGGTTCTCAGGCTGCAGGCAATTGCTTGGTCGCGACATAGTTTTTCCATGTTGCGACAATGCTTTGTTTTCCTGTCATGATGATGTCATGACGAGAGTTTAATTAAAGCTAGGAGTTTCTATGTCACAATAAAGTATTTTTGTGTCACGACAGAGTTTGGCCTTGGGCAGGGATTTTCATGTTGCGACAAAGTGTTTTTATCTTGCTTGGCGGTGGGTAAAGACCCGAGGTTTTTATGTCGCGACAGAGTTGGCTAAGGCGAAGAGAATTTATGTCGCAAAAGAGTATTTTTGTGTCACACCGATTCCGGTCAGGCGGGTTGGCGGATCGAACCGGTTTCGGGACGAGTCCGCCTGCTGGGACTCTTTACGATTTTTTTTTTTTTAAAGGCAGTAAGTGCACGTGGGTATGACCCACATCTTATAAACGAGAATCAAAACATCATATACATATCTTGAGTCCCATTGCATATTCAAAACTATACTTTACATTTACAAATCGGAAACCTGCGGAACCTGCGCAGTGAACCCCCACTAATATCTTTGTGTTGTATGCGGATGTTCTTGACGTCTTCTCTGTACCTACACGGTTAAAAACCAGTACTAAGCCTTCGCAGTAGGAAACATATCTTATAACTTATCTGAGATACACATGCATTTATCTTGAATCATACTAAACATATAAACGGATATCAAAATTTCATGAATTCATGTAGCACATTTACATGTATAATTATCCTTGTAATAAACTTATGCTTTTGATATCTAGTATCACAGTCTTGAACTTATACTTATAACAAACTTATACTTATGCAGATCTTCTCACGATGTGGTTATTCTTATTCAATCTCGTATGACACATACTTATGTTGTATCGAGACGTATGCTGTCGGAGTCTCCCGATGACATATATATCGACTTATACGTACTTGTCTCGGACTTGAATTATTAGGATCTCCCGAAGGACGTATCTTGAACTACATCGGTGATACTTATCTCACGTAGGATACATATTTATACTTATTCGGATTCCTTATAAACGATACTGAACTTATACATATACTTAGACGGAGGTACTTATCACGTACTCATACTTCTATCTATCTTATGCGGTTCGGATCTCGGTAGGGTCTTGCAGCTTATGCTTATCTTAGGGTACCACTTGGGTACTCTGGCTCATACTTATACTATGGGTTACACTTATTCGGTGCCACGTAGGTACTGCGAGATATTATGGGCAGTATCTTGGTATTGCGGAACTTATCCTTATACGAAAGTACCCGTAAGTACTACAAAACTTATACTGGTACTTCATATCTTATACTTGTACTACGAAGTATATCCTGGTCTTACAGATCTTATACTTGTATTACAGAACTTATACATGTATTTCAAATCTTATACATGTATTCTGAGCTTATATACTTATCTTAAGATATTATATCTTTGGTATTCTGGAGCTTAGACATGTATTTTAGATCTTATACATGTCTTACAGAGCGTATACTTATCTTATGGATCTTTTACTGGTATTACAGAACTTATTATTGTCTTACGGATCTTATTCTTGTGCGTAGGTACCGTGAGTGCGATAAGTCGGAACGTCGGACTTATACGAGATACATGTCGAGGTATAGACATTAGTCCGTAAGCGGTCTGGATCATAACGGATACATATACTTGTTTCTTGTCACAGTACCCTTAGGTACTCTTTGGACTTACTGTATTCGGATCTCAGGTAGGAGTGGAGTTTCTTCTTATCACCGAACTTATACTTATAATAGAGCGTTTGTTCATTCGGGACTCTGTGGAATTCACCGAGCTTATTCTTATTCGGGAACTTATAGTGCGGGCTTATTATCGTCGGGACTCGTAGGAATTCTGAGGGTGTCCAGTCTGGGAGTACGAAATGGAGTGCGACGAAACTGTCGGATATAAAGTGCAGTAGGTATCGAACTTAAGCGAGATATAGGGAGTACGTAGATTTCTGAGGAACATATGCGAAGTACGCGGGTACTACGAGAACCTATCTGGGTACAGTAGGTACATTCGAGATCTTTTCTATATTCATTTCTTTGTTCTTAACCGATTATTAGAATCTTTATCATTTAGCGTTGGATTACTGTTAGTGTCTACGGAATGAGTAGGACTTCAACATAATAAGAACTAGGAAGGTACAGTCACGATTACTAAGGTGCGGTAGCCTGGCGGGAATGCGAAGCAAGCGACGAGAGGTGTCGCACTGTCGGAGAGTGCCCGAAGTACCAATCGGAAATGCAGAAATCTTAATGTCTTAGAAGCACAATGAGAGAATGTCGTCGCACTAATCGAATCTGCAGAGTACTAATGTAGAAGCACGGTCGAGAATGTCGTTACCTTGTCAGTCTTAGAAGTCTTATACGTGCTGTGCAGAGAGTGCCATGTCGTGATAAGCGGTGTAGGCGGGTTTCTGATTATAAGGTTGATAACTTTATCTTATAATAGGGGCCTTCTTAGCCACATTATGTGTTTATGACATATTGCCATTTCATGTTCATGTTCATGTTCATATTTCAATTCGTTTTCATGTTTCACATCGAATTCATGTTTCATGAACATGTTTATACATATTGCATTTCCTAACATTCCTTATTTCATGCCCCTTACATATGGCATTTCATATACTTATACTTATACGGAATACTTACGCATTCACACATCATTCATGTATTCTTGTTCCTCTATGAATCAAATTTAATTAGAAATTGGAATCGTTCAATCGGATCATCAAACTCGAGTTATGGCATTTTCATACCCAGTAGTCGGTTCTAGATTTTGCGAGAACGATTTGAAATGTTGTTTTCCGGTGCCTTGTCTCGATATTTGACCTTTGGATCTTTGTACTCCTTAAATCTAGAGGTTATAAGGTTCTATTCCATTTGGAATCCCAATTCGAATCTGGAACTCGAAATACGTTAAAGCATTTCCCGGATTTACTCTATGTTAAACGGATCACGAGTTAGCTTGCACATGGCCCCACTTAGAGTGGATTTTTGGGCCACTTAGAGTTTGAATTTGATGATGTCTATTTCTTTATGTTTGGCTCTCCTTGAAGTCTATTTTAATTGGCCACTTCAATCATTTAAATCGGATAAGAAATGAGAAAGTTATGGTCAAAATACGAAACCTGGTTGAAATTGGGAAAACGAACGAGGTGTCTTAGGTACACATTTGGGTTACGGAAGGGTGTCTTAGGGTACACTTTCAAGGTGTACCGGTACATGTCCCCCGAAAATGCCTAGAATGTGTATTTTCTCCCATTTTTCCATATTTTTGATACCCAATTCAACCCAATACTCCATGAACACATCAAAACCACTTCAAATTCATCTTGAAATGGTGGTTTAGAACTTCATATTCATCTTATAACCTATTTTCCTCAAATCATCTTTCAATAATTTATCTTTCTTAAAACCTTTCATGAATTACTTCAATAACCATTCTAATATGGGTCTAACCCATACCTGAAATCAAACATGATGATTATTTAGGTTTATTCTAAACCTAGCTCGATTAATTGTTATTTAACATGTATCAATCATAGAGGAGGATTTCATACTTATCTTGGGCCATTTAAGTTTTCAACCCTACCTTCAATAAATCTTTGATTAGGAAGGGAAATCACCAACAAACCCTAGATTTGGAACTCATAAGCTTTCTAGAGATCGTACAAAATCCATGTGATCCATACAAAATCCATACTCAAAGTAGTTTCCATACAAAATCCAAAGTTCCATACCTTGGCTTGATCTCCCCTTCCTCTTCTTCCTCTTCCTCTTCTCTTCTCCTTCTCCTTCACGTTTTGTTCTCCTTCCCAAAATGAGACCAATTTTGGTCTTTAAATCCCATGTTTGCTAAGGCCATGTTTGGCCCTCCAAAAACCCATTTTTGGGTTAAGTTTCATTATTTGCTTTTTGATCCTCCAACTTTTGGCCTCTAATCTTCTAGGAATTACACAACAATTCCTATTATTTCTTCTTTGGCCCATAGTCTTTTCAAATTATAACTTTTAAGCCCCTTTTTGGACAAATTACAATTTTGTCCTTAAGTTTTGTAACTTTCCGGATCTCTCTTGTTTCCATGTTTCGTATTTAACTCTGTGAAACATTAAATTAACACAAAATACCCTAAACATGTCGAAAACTGCTAGGGTATATTTTGGGGTGTTACATTTTGTGTCGCGATAGAGTTTGGTATCGGCATGAGTTTTTATGTCGCGACATAGTATTTTTAAATCGTGATAGAGTTTGGCCTCGGTAGGAGTTTTTATGTCACGACAGAGTATTTTACGTCGCAATAGAGTTTGACCTAGACAGGAGATTTTAGTACTGTCGCGGCTAGAGTTTGGGGTAAGGCTGAGTTCATCGATTCATTAGTTTACTCACATTATTTTAAGAACTAATTTAGGGTATCAAAAGGTAGCTTTAAGATGTACAAAAAATCAACGGTAGCAATCATGCATGCATGCACCTCGTGTTCAATATCACCATAATTTCTTGATACTACTTCTGGATTGATCTAAAAGTATCTTTGAAGTTATATTAAAAAAGTAGTCATGAATGAGCCAACTAAAAAAAGAAGAAAGGATTCATTCATACGTATTAACATTACTTAAAGAATCACACATGCATACTTAGTTATATTAAAGGATCACACACACAGCCTTATTGACTAGACTGTAGTTTTGGGTGCTGGTGGGTCTTCCTTCTACTTTGTTTTTTCTTTTGTTTTAGTAAAGTAGTTGTGTTATACTTTCTATATACTCAGTATAAGTTTTTCAAAGCCTCCTTTATTAATATATTTTCTATAACAACAAAAAAGAATTACATTTAAAACGAGTCCAAAGTCGTGCTTGGCCGAAAAAGGCCTGGTCTATAAACTATTGGCTTTTTGGTACAAAAATTTAGTTCAAACAAGATAAGAGCAAAGGAAAGGAGAGCACTCACATGGTACAACAAAGTAAAATTCAGTAGTCTGAGCATGCCTGGGCTCTGGCCCCATTCTGCCAAAAACTACAAAAGTCAAATCTGGACTCCAACTCATCAAGCTTTTTTTTTTTCTGCAGCCCAAAACCCTGAGCCAGGCGAATTGAAGCTGCTTCACTCAACAAAACTTAGTCTGTCAAAATGGGAGTCAAAGGTTATACTGGGCCTGAGACTGAACTGGTCCCGCCTCATTGTGTTGGTAAAGCCTGACAGGCCCAGCCTGGGTCAGTCTCCGGGCAGCCTTCAGCCCTGACTCAATATCTGATCCAGAGCCATCCATTTCCATCCACTGAACCACAATCAACTGGCGTAGGGTCACACGAGTCGACTCATATACATCTTGAACATAACTAGCAATGGATTCACTTTTTTGCCGCCGGCTAAGATGATTCGACTAGAAAAGTCTGGCGAAATATCTGGTTTCTTTTGGGAAGCGTTGTTCTGTCGGGGGTTATGTTAATTGTTACGGAAGATTTTATGTTTGATTTTTAAAAAGAAAATGTTTCGATATAATGGCGCAGGTTGCATCGACAAACAATGAAAGGCAAGATCAACTGAACCTTCCTGGTCCAGATCATTATTGTTGTTCACGTTCAGGTTTGAAGGATCGAAAATCGCTCAGGAGAAGAAAGAGTGGAGGAGGATGATGATTTGAAAAACGGTTGTCATCGTTACATTCTTGGAACCCTCTGCGCTCGGCAAACGAACAACTCACACCATCCAGATAACAAACGATCATGTCCTCATCCATCGACCTGAAGATAAACACATGATCGCGGCAATCCTTTCGATCGGTAATTGTTAAGCGGTCGGAATCAACAAGAGTTATCATCTTGGTCGCTGAAGATATTTCACATCACAATGGTATTATGGATTACCACCACGAAGACATGAAAGAATGTTAATAACTGACAGTTAATATCTGGAAACGGTGAATGAATCAGATCCTAGTATGCCCACTGTGGTTCTCAACACAGCAACTGATCAGAAAGTTGTTATTTGCCCAACGAATGATCAACAAAGAACCACGTGGTCGGAGCGATGTTCCTTCTTCAGATGGATGATCCAGCGCGGCAGATTATTCTGTTCAAAGACTGATGTCGCAGACTTACGTCAACCCGAAGTCCACACACTCTGAACTTTCAATCCATCTTTATCACACCATGATGACTCCTCACGATCCCAACCATAATTCATCTCCACGCTGAGTCGCGAAACAGATCGTCACTCTTTGTTAGTCGCTTCCGATTTCCAAAGCCCCGCAGTTAATTCCAGCTACTTCGTAGTTATCCGACCGTCAGTGGGTGAGTACGGTCCGGCCAAACGCTTTCAGAAACCAGCCCAAAACATAGCGGCCGGGGAAATGGCAGACGTAAACGACCCTTTCACGTGCCGCGAGCAATCACGTCCCGGCGCGTCGGCAGCCAGAAACGCACCTTCCGCCGCCGCCAGCAACACAGCGTGCGCTGGTTTGTCAGGCAGCGTCACAAATCGTGGCGCAGCGGCGTCAAACCTCCCACGCCAGGCCCGGTTTGCCAGATGGTGGCCCATCGAAACCAACGGTTATTCCCGGTAGCCCGCAATGCGTGGGAAGCTCGTTTCGCCGTTAACCGGGGCGGTTCCGGCGCGGCAGCCCTGAGTCTTCCGCCGGGCGGTTGCCGGCGGGGTCACGCTCAGCAGCAGCCCGTAATGCTTCCCGTTCCTCTGACCGCCTCCCATTGTCTGTTGGCTAACGGGGTTTCTTTGCTACTGGCTCGTACGTTCGCGGGTGCAGCTGCCACGGCGGCGATCCAAGCTTGAGGTCCATGTAGTGATACTGCCAAATATATGAAAAGCCATACTGGGTGTGGAGGAGGCTGGGGTGGCTCATAACTGTTCATGAGATCAGCAGAAGGCAGCAGGCAAGTGTCCAAGGCATCTAGTAACAATGTACCACTGTCTCCAATCCTCAACTGTTCCACAGCTTCCTCCCGGTCAGATCTTTCCGATTTTTTAATGCAAAATGGTTTGTCTGACTGTTTTTTTTTTAAGACTTGGCTTAATGTTCAGCACCTGTGCCCATCTGCAAAGTGGTGGAAGCTAGTTTTTCATCGGGTTACTTTAATTTGTCAAGCTTTAAACGATCGTCGAGTCTTCAGTCCAAGTTCCCAAACAAGAATCGTTGTTTGATCCGTCGCTGGGTAACCTCGGGCGCCCAATCCGCAGCAAACAAATGTTGTTATAAACAATATAAACAAAGCCTTTGAGCTTTTAAAGTTTATGCCCTTTGTTTCAATTTATTGTTTTCAGTTTTTTATTTTTTTTCAGAATATAAGGTTTCATCAATAAATAAGAACTGAAAGTTTCTATATTTCTCCTTCCTTAATAAAAAGAATCCATTCTTGAGGAAGTTTCTTGAAGAAATTATAAAAGTTGTAAGTTTTTTTCTTTCCTTTGCTTTGAGTCTTGAGTCTTATTTTTTCTTTCTTTTTTTCTTTTCTTTCTTTGTTCTCAAATAATGCTCTATGAAATATAGGCTTAAAAGTTTAACTAAAAGACATCAAAGTAGGCTTTTCGCCATGCGTCCAAAACTCATCACTATCCACAGCCTTCCGGTCAAAGATTATCTGTTCGCCAAACGAAGAGCCCAGTCGATTGTTATTTCTGGTCGTCGCAAAGAAACGGCAGCCGTCAGCCAGCAGTCGCCAGTTCGTCGCTGCCCCATCCCGAGCAGTAGCATCGTTTCAACCCGCAGCGTTTCGCATGCCTGGCGCTGTTGAGCGGTTCGACTTCCTCGCGCGCCCAAAGTCCACGCGCGCCCTCCAGGCCGGCAGCAGCGCACCAGCCGTTGCGCATTGCTTATTCCGCCCCGCAGCCATAGGCGCGCAGCCGTTGCGCCGCGCCGGAGCAGTCAAAGCGCAAAGAAGCTCAGAGCAGCAGTTCGGGCCGTAGTCACTTTCAGCGGTTTATGCAGTCGCGTTTCCTGGGACGGTCCGCCGAGTAGCGTCAACCAAAGCGGTTACGCGGTGTCCCAGAATCACCAGCGAGTTGCTCCCGGCGAACTCTTTCGGGGCCGTTAACCGCATCAGATACGGAGCGAGCCTCCCGCGAATGGTCGACGTTAAGAACGCGCGCCGCAGCCGCCGCCCCAGCGTTGATCAGCGCCGAGCGTGTCAGTCTGTCACATGGTCAAAAGCCCGCACAACAGCAAGACGGGGAGCCGGCGTTTTCTCCAGAGTTTGAAGAGTCTTCCGGCGTTCATCGCCCAGCACCATCACTGCAGCCGGCGCGACAGCTTGGTGCCATCAGTCTCCGCAATAAAGTCGTCTGAATACAAAACAGTTACAGCTACATAGTCTTTATGTCAGCTCAGTCAACTTTGATGGGATAAAAACATTTCAGTGGTGAAGAACGTAGTATTGCTGGTCAGTTGTATACGCCTTGTTGCCTTCGTAAAACAAAAACATCTCTGAGATGTCAATCACAAACCGTCAGTGTTATGATAGTACAAGCCTGGTCATCCGCAGAGCTTTGAAGGAATGGGCAGTGCCAACCACGCGCTTCCTGGGAAGCCAGCAGCTGCGAAAGCCTGGGTGCCTGGCCGCAACTGCCGTCAAAGCGCAGAGGGATCTGCTTCTTGACTGTCGTGTCGCTTGACCATGAGAGATGAGTGAAGAAATTCGGGAGAACGGGAAGAGCACCGTTATTTCACGAAGGCTCGTCATCTCTGCAGCCGCATAGTTAAGATTGGTCATTTGTAGCCAATCTTGCCAGAGCTGACCAGGTGCGACCAAAGAAGTCGCGTAACAGCAGCCAGGCACAGCCGCTCCCTGCAGCCCGGCGACGATCCCGCGTCCATTCGTCATTGTCCCGTGGCGCGAGTCGTCCGCATCGCACCGGCCAGTTTAAATCGTTTTTAAACAAAGCCAGCGAAGAATAGCAGCGCGCCACCAGGTCACCAGCGGCGCGTCAGCGTCGCACGTTGGCCTCAGTCACGCCATGCCGTCGCCCGCACACCATCTGAATAACCGTCCGCGCGCGAGGAATCGTCAGCGTCCGGTCGTACCGCGCGCGAGGTCGTTAACAAACCGTCGCCGCCAGTCGTCGCCACATCCGGTCAAAGTCGTGAAATGCCGTTTGCCGCCAGATCCAGGGCAGCGATCCACGCGTTTTTATCCAGCCAGCAGCCGCGCGACTCTGATCTCCATCGGTTGTCGCCCGCTTCCGCGGGGTCAGCTGTCCTCTCTGGCCGCTGGATTTCGGACCGGCCAACCGCCTCGCATCTTCCAAGCTCCGGTCAACATCCGCAATCCGGCGTTCAAACGTGGCCGCCATTCAGCTCCGGCACCATTCAGTCACCAGCGGCAACAACGTCAGGCGCGCACACGCAGGCAAACAGCTAACAAACAAACCAGTGGTCAGGTCGCAGGCACGCCCTCCGTCGAAAACCTGACTTCCTTTCGTCAACGGCAGACAGGAGTTTTTTTGATATTTTTGGGTCAGCCGTCACTCTGGCCAGTTCGTCTGGTCAGAGCCTGCTTCCGGTAAGCGGCTTCTTCTGGTCCATCGCTTTGAGCCTCTTGCTTTTCGGCGCTTGCCGCCGGAGCCCAGTTACGCCGCAAGCCGCCTCGCTGTTTTTGTGAGATCCGCATAAGACGTCCAGCTTCTGATAAGACAGAGAAGTCAGAGTCAGTCCCCATTCATCGTGAGATCTGGGTCGATTTAAAACTTGTAATGCAGGCAGGTTAGGATTGTTCTTAGCAGCAGACTTGGAAAGCCGCCAGCCTTTTCTACACCTGATCGCGTCATCTCCACGCAAGTCAGGGGTCTGATCAGGTGCTTGAGCGGGCCAGTTGTCGCCCTAAACGCCCAGCCTCAGCTTTGGCCGTCGCAAAAAAAACCACGTTAGCCAGTTGCCCCATCTCAGTCTTTGGTCGGTTTGCTTCAGCATTGGCAGCAGTTTTGTTTTCTTATCGTCATCGTCTTCTCGGCGTACAAGGACAGTATGGCTACGAACAATAGTACAAAGAAGAGTCACTGTCCCATTCTTCCGTTACTGATCCTTTCCTAGTGATGTTCTTGCGAGTTTCTAGTTATTTGTTGATACAATATATTGAAAGATCAACAAGATAAAGAGAGAAGACAGTCATGCTGGCGATGAGATGAATTATTCCATGTTATTTTTTTTGCTTTTTTTTAGTCGCAGGTGATGAATAAGAAAGGTTATTTGCTGTCTCATAGTGGTCAGTGTGAGATGTTGGTAGTTTAGCCTTCAGTACAAATCCCCGTTAAAGAAGTTTCAAAAATAGCTTCCACTGGTATTTAGTGTTGGAATCATAATTACCGGTCGACTGTAGCCTCAGCGGTTAGTGGACACCACGCCAAGCCGGGAAAATGCTGAAGATAGTAGTCTGAAAAACAGCCGCAACACAAAAGCAGCTTAGCTTCTTCAGCTCTCCATGCCCAGTATGTTAGAGTTTTCATTACCAGAGCGCTGAGTCGGCACACTTGTAACAGCTTCATCAACAACTTGCTACCCAGAGCAACTGCCGGGAGCAACGAAGACGCAAATTCGTTAACATGAGGGTGTTTGAGCCTTCAAAAGAAAAATGATGAGTAAAACATAGCGAACGATACAAAGTTCCTTGCCGATTTTTCATCTCCCGGGGCCGGTGCTGCGGTCATGATCCTTGGGTTCAGCAACAAAGAGTCATCGGAATGCCACGCGTGCGAAACCGTTGCCGTGATTCCTTCCTCTGCTCCCAGAACCGTGGCTACCAGTTCCGCACCGATCGTTCGCATTGCCGGTCGTTGATCCGACGGCCCGGGGCCTATTTACACGGGGCCCGCCGCGCACGCCGGGCCCAACCGATCCACCCCGGCGGCCGCGCCAAAGCAAGCCGAGCTTCACCATCTCGAGGCTCAACAAAGCTGGAGTTAATCCACATCCTGAGTTGAGTTCAGAAACCCATAGTTACTCATCCCTAACTCTTTCCTTTCTGAATCTCAAGATTTATCGATGGTGAAGAAAGTTCTGGCTCAGAGGTATGGTTCCTTGCCGGAGGCCCTTAGATCAAAGAGAATATCTTGGTATATGATCAGCACCAGTTTATGTCGAATGCACCTGTTCCCAACCTGTGGGCCTCCTATGTTATTGTTCATCTCTAAAGCCGTAGGCGTCCCTGGTCTAAAAAATTGAGCGGTTATCGGTGCAGAGTTTAATCGGATCGGATCGCTAGCGGGGCCTGTGAACAAAGAATCAATTCTCAACCCCGATGGGGCCGGGCCTGGTAAAGGTTGCTCATCAACCCAAAAAGAATTTGAAGATAAGGTAAAAGTGCAGGTGACGGTGGGACGCTGGCAATTGTTTTTGGGAAATAAAGTGGCTTGAGACGAAATCGTGGTCATAGTTAGTCTCAAAGGAAGCCAGAATAGGTCGACGCAGCAGCTGTTTCGAACCGAATGCAGGAGCTTCCGGGCTCCCGAGCGCAAACACACCAACACTTCGAAAAGAACATCCCATTAACCTGTTGCCGTAAAGTCGGCCGCCAGCAGCTCTTGCTGGTGTTGAAAGCGCCTCGTAGTCAATCACGGCTTCGGCAGCAGGTGTAACCCTGCTCCAACTCTTGTTTGAACAGCGTCATGCCAGAAAACGAACCCGTCTTCAAAGCCGGGCACTTGATCTGGCTCGTGTCTGCCGCTTGTTTCGCTGAAGCGTCCTTCAAAGCCAGCAGTCCAAGAACATCAGAACTAGAACTATTTGAGCTTCGGCAAGTGTTTTGAATTAATACGCGCAGAGCAAAAAACCATAGAGTAAATGTCGAACTGGCCAGAGAAAAGATTCAAACAAAGAGAAATGTGTTCCAAAGATATAAACGCATGCAGGGCTTTTGCAAGCCTTCGGCACCCTGAAACTTTATTATCCGTCGCTGGTCACTCAAAGCCCATTTGGCAACCAACCGTTGCCCAAGGAAACCGTGGCAACATATCCCGGCCCCAGCCTGCCATTTAGTCGGCGGTCCAATCGCGCTGGTTCATGTTCCTTTATAGTTCCAGCCTGTTTTCTGAGTAGCTGTCACCTTCCGCTCAGGTCAGGGTCAAACCGCTCCACGGGCCAAACCCAAAACCCTCTTTGCCCTCGCCTTTGGCCGATAGCGCCCCATTGCATGAAGCTGGGAGCCATGATCTAGGTTATAACTGCACTCACAGGTCATTCTGATGGTTACAAATGAATGCACAGCTATTGATCCTGCCTTGTTTCCTTGAATGGTAGACTGAGAGGTCACCCAGAGTCTGATCCATTTAAGGTTTCAAATGATCCTGGTCAAGTCACCCGCTGAAATATACAAAGGATCAGTAATCGGGACTATGATGCTCCGCTGTGCCCTTTTCTCTGGTCCAGCTGAGGTCACCCAGTCTGCCAGAACCCACTCTGTTCCACAGCCTCCCAATGTTCCTTGCTCGACCGTTAGCCAGCCTAACGCCTAAAGAGTCCTGCCTCGAATTTTCTCTACGGTACCCCAAATGTCGTAGTCCGCGAACTTCCCAGGGCTAACAGCTGGGTCCTCAAAGCTCGGGCAACCAAAACTGAGCCTTGCTCATAAGCCTGTACTTAGTAGTCTATCACGAGTTGTGTTAGGCAGCAAGATTTAAGCTCCAATTTGAATGATATTGCATAATCCACAAGCCTGGTTTTGAACCTGGCCTGGACGGATGGACAAAGGCTGTCCTTGGTTCAGTCAGACGCCAGCAAAGCCTGTTGACAGAGATCAACGCATGATTCTTCATATCAGGGTCGACAATTATATCTGGCTATCATCCATAAGACCCAACAATCTCGGTAGAGGCACCACTGTTCGGGAGCCCATGTTTCTAAACACTGTAAATAAGCTCAGTTATGTCACTCTGTGCGGGTGCTGATACTCAAATCTGGCTGGAGCTTGTTGTCACACAGGTATAAAACGCGCCAGTAATGGGCCGAGTTTCGCCGCTCCAAAATGGGCTCCATCTCTATCCTAAAGGGTGATCCGAGTTTTACCAGCTTGAAATCCAAACACAGTCAGTTCAGCCACTGAACAAATCAAACGTCGAGCCGGCCGTGTCCAAAGCCGCCCGGCGCTCGCGCCTAGTCAATTCATCTGGTCGCGAAGAACTCCATGTTTGAACGAACTATCCGGTCACCACTTCATTCCATACTGGAGCGGTATTGTCACTGAGCCGCAGAGGGAACGCTTGCAGCGGAAGAACAGCGTCAGCTCCTGCCGCCTGGTCACCCTATTCCAAAAGTCGCATCTGGAGCTTTATCGCTTTAACCCGGGGCTCATTGTTAGCCTTAGCTTGGCTCAAATGGGTCGAGCGCTGCTCGGGATTCAACTCGGGTCTCAAAAAAGCCTTTTCCTAAAATCGTGCGTTTGGTCAGTGGTCTGTCGTCACTGGTGGTGTTTGGCAGGATCGGTGCGATCCACGTTTCGTCGTACAACATCAGCGGGGAAAGTATCAGCAAACCGTGGCATACAAACGGTCATTCAAACATTCCAAATGGTCAGCAAACACAGCCACGGCAGCACCATGAGCAGTGCTTTGTTGAGAAGTTCTGGCGTGCCTGAGGCAGCGAGGTTCCGCTTCATCCCCGCGGCCCCAGAGCTCGAGCGCAGTACGCAGTTACCAATCTTGCGAGGTCGCGCGCAAAAATGCGCCCGAAAGCGGCCAGCAGCGGGCTGCCCGCCCGCAGTTTTTGCCATGGGCGCTTCAAAGGCGTCGTCACTTCTTTACCGTGGCCTATTTGCACCTTGGTGCCGGGAGGGTCGTTTGGGACCAAAACGTCGCGCGCTAAAGAAACCATTTCCAGCAGGGTCTGCCAGCAGCAGCAACCACAGAAGATCTTACCCTCAATGCAGGCAGAATTGGTAAGGAGATCCAACACACAAATCTTACTTTTGCAGATATAAGTCGTTTCGTTATCCTTAACCTGTCCACCGATTTCAAGAAGTTTCAAGAGCGCGTACCAAAACACCGTCAATGCTTCAGCATTCTGGTCACCTGAAAGCAGTTTCCGCCACACCTGGCGCACCTGATCAGGTTGTTGGGCGTCACAGTGCAAAGCGTGGAGGAAACGAATGCACATTGAGACCACAAATATTTATAATTGTTAACAGGCTTGTACGTCGTCACCGCGTTCCGGTTTCGTTGATCGCGTAGCGGTCATCGAGTCCATAACAGTTTTTCGGTAGCTGATCTGGTCGAGTCTCGCCCAGCGCAGAACAAAGCCCGCTCGCCGTCGCAGATTTCCGTTTGAGCAGCAGCATCCACACCGCACTCGACAGTACCCGTCAGCGCTTCCACAAACCGCCATCCTTCACCGGGTCTTCGGCCTCGGGCCCCACGCCCATCTCGCAAAGAACCGCCGCCGCTCGGTCGGCACCAGGCTTCTGCGCAGTTTCCGTTGTAGTGATAGTACTCGCGCCTTTGATGATCACGTAGTCGATCATGCGTGCCGAATATCACCCGCAGCTTCGCTACCGCCGCTGCTCGAGCAGTACGTTAACCCAGTTGCGCCCTCTATCAGAGCGGTCACAGTCCGCAGCGCACAGGCGCCGCTCGCCCTACGGCCCAGCGGTGTACCAGCGCGCGCGTTGGGAAACAGTGTGTTCCGGATACAAGCGGCCAGCACACATAGCTAAAAGGCGCGAACTGGCCAGACGCATGGCCCGCCGCGACTACGCAGGGGTTCGCGCCTGAAAAACTGGCCCGGCAAGCACGCCGTTTATTTAGCGGTGGAAGCCTTTAAAAGCGTTGTTCCGTAACCGAAAATAAGACTCAGCAAACAGTTGGCGCTCTATGGACCCCAGCGTGGATCAAAAGTTTAGTGCTCTCGTCCTGAAGCGAAGAATCAGCCATCGATCTGAAGGAAACTTCTAGTAGAAGACCTGAAGCAGTACGATCGGGGCAGATGACCTCGTCGCACGAACCGTGGTCGCGTACAAAGAGTTTCGGTTCGCCAAAGACCCCAACGAAGATCGTAACGGTTGTTTGATTTAAAGACCGGAAGTTGGTAAGAGTTCTTGAGTCGATCAAAATAGACGCGCCCCGGTTGTCCCAGCAGCGTGCTCATGTCGCCTGCTGATTCATTAGTACCTGAGTCGAGTATCCGCTGGGCAATGGCCCTCAGGTGGGAACAGCAACAATCAGCTTTGTGGCTGGCTAAAATATCGTGCCGGGAAGAGCCCCCAGCCCCAAAGCCCTAGCAACAGTGGCGGTCAAAGGTCGTCAAGCAAAGCCCTGAAGCCGGATATTAGCAAAAGAGCGCAGTGATGTTGGTGTCGAAAATGCCGATCGTCAACTTTGGCGTTGACTGCCGATACCGCGAGCGCGGCAAGACAGAGGTTTGCGAACCAAACCAGCCGATTTTGAGATGCAAAAACGTCAACTGAAGAACTCATCTTTCATCGAACGTCGAGCGCCGCCCCCGCACTCTGTTCGCGCCAGCAATCCACGGCATCCCCGGCAGCGTTTCGGGGTGGTCCTGAGCGTCATTCCGCTATTCGTGCCACGATCCGGCGAAGCTCCAGCGAGCCAGAATCAGACTCCCGGTAGATCAAACAAACGGTGCCGCGCGCAGCACTAAGCCCGCCGCAGAGTCCGCTTCTCCCCGCGGCAAAGAAAGATCTCAAAGCCCAAGACTTGGTGGCGCGCACGCAAAAAAGACTGAAAATCTCGATGCGCGGAAGCGGCGATTTGATCGTCGCTCATCGCCCCGCAAGTAACAAAATCTGATAAACCACTTACAGCTTCGATGGGGTGAGGCAAAGCTGCGGCTGATCGTGACCGCCGTCGCTTCGCCGCCGCGCCCGTCAATCAGTTAACTGGTGAGTCGATCTGAAAGGAACCGTTGAACGCCCACCACCTTCAACACACGGACGTTATGGAATCTCCCAAGAAACCAGCCACAAGCCCGCCAGACAGAAGAAGTCGGTTTCGACCTGGCATCGGCAGGTGTCCCAGCGAGCGGCTTCCGCCCATCCCCGTCGTCCGACGTATGCGACGGTCAAACCTGACCCAGATCGTTGAAAACCAGATTCAGCCCTCAGTCATGGTGCAATTTTTATTCGCTGATATCCTGATCGGGCGAACTTTCCCCATACCCGGCCCCGTGGTGCCGCCAACGTTAGGTCGGGTCCCAACGATGGAGTTCGACGAGGTACCGGTGTCAGATGTTTTTTGAAGAAATGGGAGAACACTCCTCGGCAACCCGCCCGCGCCGTCGGATAAACATCCATGGTCGCGATCGAGCGCTAGATCGTACCAGTTAGCAGTCGTTTGCCCAGAGTCGGCAGTGGGAAGATACAGCAGAGGCCCTGGTCAGCTCGTCCCTTCTGCCATCACGCGACGTCAGGCAACGCCGGGAGCGATCCGAGCAGGTGTCAGAAGCCGCCGATCGGAGGCAAAACGTGGTATCAGATCGCCGGGGCCAACGCGCCGGCCTTAGTCAGCTCAGCGGCGTCGTTCGCCCGGGCTGGCGCCGCGAGCCTGACGCCAAGCCCGGGCCTAAACAGCCGCTGCCAGAAGAGGTACCTGAGCAGGCGGCAAAGTTAGTCGGTAACCAGATGGGGATCAGCGCGAGAGACTCTTTAAAGTTCTTCCGGATTTATTTTGACTGTTGAAGAAAAGGTCCATTTTCTCCAGCAGTCAGCAGCCCGCCGCCGAGCCAATGAACGTTGACCGTTGAGCGAGCGCGCCATGCCAGCAATGGTCAGTCAGCAGAAATCTCGGGAGTTATCTCATCCAGCTCCAACCTCCAGTAGCGTTTCTAGAAGCGGCGAAGGTCACGCGTCACGCAATGAACACGCCCAGCAAAGCGCCCAAAGCTATTTTTCGCGCTCCTCATGTTCTAGTGGTAGATTTGATCGAGCTGCTGCTCCCTAGTCGCTTCGGCAAGTTTCGCCATCAGGCGTACTTTATCGTCGGCGAGTCGCAGCGAGTCAGACTTCGCCTTCGAAGCCCCCGTTCGTTAGTCCATCAGCCGGCAGAGTTGCCGTAGCGCCCGTTTTGCTGTCGACGGCCCGTTCGCCCGGGCGGCGGAGCACCGGCGTCGCCGTGGCACAAGATGGACGCCTGGATGTGTGGATTTGACGCAATCGGACAGTCACGATCAAGAACAAGTATCCGATACCTTTGGTCATGAGTCGTTTCGATCGATCGGTTAAGGCTGGCCGAAAATTTCACCAAGCTGTGACTTGGCGATCGGATATTGGCGCGCGCCGCGGGTCAAGGACGAGGCAAAGACTACACGTAACCCTGCATGGAAGTTTTGAATTTTTAGTTATGCCTGCCTGACTAATGCTCCCGCTACATTTTTTAACCTCATGAATGATGTCCCCCCATTCGACTGATTCATCTCGTGGTGGTATACTTCGACTCCATTACAGTGATCTACAAAATTACTTCTACAAGATCACGTGGTACACTCGAGATGGTGCTTCGACAAAGACCGAGTGCGTAATCCATTGTATGTCGGGCAAAGAGAGTGTGAGTTTGCCTGCACTCGAGATCAAGTTTCCGGTCACCCGATTTCAAAGTCCGAGAGATAAGGATGGATGGTGCGAAGGTGGCAGTGCAATTCGAGATTGGCCACCAATTAAGGTGACGTAATCCGCGACGTTCTTTCGCGAAGCACCATTACAGATTCATACTGGCTATTCCAAGATAGCTGCGGTTTCCTCGGCACCACCTTTGAAAAAGAGAGGAAGCGGGAATGGGATGAGTGCCAAGTCGCGCTTCCGTGGCTCAAAGACGCATCACCTCGGGAGTTTCCAGACGAGATCGCCTCGACATGGAGTTGCCGCTTGAAGTGCACACGGATGCGCCTGACAGTGGCCCTAGGTGGGAGTGTCGTGGTGCAAGAGGGCATCCCAAAGAGTCTTCAGAGTCTAAGTCAATGCAATGTGAGGAGCTAAGAAAGATACCATGAGAAAGAGATGATCGCGGCCATCCATCGCCTTCGAGACTGAAGCACTACTTGATGGGAACTCGACGATAGTAGTGATCGACACAGTTGCCAACACCTTCTTCTTCGCAACTGCAGCGCCATCGCCAAGCAAGCTCGATGGCAAGAGTTCCCGCCGACTTTGATTTCGCGGTGCACAAGTCGTCGACACAACCAAGTGGCTGATGCTTCGAGTAGGAAGGTGCTGGCAGTTACTGATCGGCTGAGCCTGGCCAGACAGATTTCAAACAGCGAAGTTAGACTCGTCGCACAAGACTCAACGATCGCGTCGTAGAGCGTGAGAGATGGCACCACGAGGCGATACCGCTCGAGAATGAGTTGTCAGATTGCAGGAGGGAAGTTATATGCGCCTTCGAAAGCAAGTCGAGACAGAGTCAAGGAAACATGATACGAGATGGGCTGGTCACCCAAGAGAGGAAAGAACTTTGGCATTGCTGCACGGCTTTTTTATTGGCCTAAGATGAAGCGGAAGACGGTAAGCATATGTCGCAGACATGCCATGTTTGTCAAGTTGAGGCGACCAGCGTAAGAAGGGAAGCTGGATTGTTACGCCGCCCACCTCGTGAGAAGCCATGGCGCTGTCTATCGATGGACTTCCATCGCGGGTTTCGAAAGTAGAGGGTTTCTGACGCTTTTGGTGGTGGTAGACAAAGTTCTCCAAGTACGCCGTTTCATCCCGTACCCCGAGCGAAAGTGTCCGCACCAAGAGGCGCCACAAGATCTTCTTCTCGCTGCAAAGAATGTTAGAAACATTTTGGGATGCCCAAGACACAGTAAGCGATCGAGATACGCTAAGCATAAAAGTGCGTGTTTTGGGCTGAGCTGCTCAAGATGTGGGGTACACGTAAAGCTCGACCGCTAATCACCTCACCGCGCGTCGACAGAGAGTGAATCGTGTCGAAGAGTATTCACGCTTAATTCGTGATACCTCTCGTAAAATTGGTTGAACTTCTAGAGCGCCGCTTGTCCCGCAATCCAAATGGAAATCAATTTACGTGTACGAGCGCCCTTGAGGTAGCACGGTTCCAGCCGACGTACGCCCCCGGATTTATCACGCCAGAGCAACCCGGATAAAGTGTGAGCCCAAATTACAGACAAGTTTGCAAAGTCTCTAAGAAGATTTGCTTGATGAAGCCGTAGACAAATTTAGAGAAGGCAAGTAGACGCATGAAAGTATGGACAGAGGCAGAGACCGTGAATTTGAGCAAGGTGCGGGAGTATGGTTCTCGTTTGAAGTTAATCGATCCGAAAAAGATCGTGAATAAGCAAGGTCAGAGGTTTGATTCCGAAATACGATGGACCCTTTGAAGTTGTGAAGCGTATTGGGAACGTGGCCTACAAACCGGCTGGCCGTGAGAGGCTGGAAGTCACCCGACATTCCATGTAAGCTTCCTGAAGCCTTATCACGTTGATCCTGGTCCGGATGCAGTGCAGCGCAAAGCGAACCCGCCATGGTTAGAGTCGAGTTCACAAAGAGATTGCAAGTATCCCGCAGATGTGAAGACGGGAACCGAAGAACAAGTGGACCGAGTACTTGATTCATCGGAAGGGGACGCCTACGCGAGGCAGCCGGGAGTGCGAAAGAATGGTAAGGGTAGCCAAGACCGTATCCTGAGTATGCGCGGCCAAGTCAACGAGGACGTTGAATACCTCTAGTTGGGGAGGGTTTGTTAGCCCTCGACTAGATAACACGAGTCCCGCGGCGGTACGAGGGCGCCGCTTCTTGGCCCCACGGCCCGCCGGCGGAAACGGCGCGTGCGTTTGGGAAAATACGTGTCCGGAGGCACAAAGCGTGAGCCAAGCACGCATACGAGCCGAAGGCGCGCAATCCGGGCCAGACGCGCACGCTGGCCGTCGCCGCACTCACGGCTGCAGGGGGCCCGGGCGTGGCACTGAGGCAACCGGAACCGCGCGACCAAGCCACTATTTACGGGCGCAGAGCCGGGCGAAAGCATCCTAATCCGAACAAGGATTCTCTGATACCAAGGAGCTCCATGCGCAAGGGACCTCAGGCGTAGGGACTCCTGCGAAGGCCTCTCATCCTAAAGTGAAAGACTCCTAAGCTGCCGGACTTCCTAGGCGGAAGGTCTTCAAAGAGAAGACTTCCTAGGCGAAACATTTAATTTAGCGGGAGGACTCTACTGTGGTGGGAATCCTGTATTGCAGTACAGAGTTTCATTCAATGTGACTCCTAATGTGGGAAGGATCAGGTCAGTTTACCGGATTTGAAGACTAGAGTTAGAGTAGACTCTTGGTCATCATCAGGGATTGCCCGAGCATCCTATATAAAGGGCCTGCTGCTCACTCGTTAAATTCATTATGTTCCTGAGTCGATCCACGTAAAAGCATTGAGCCCGAGGTGTGGGTTTTATAAGGAAATTGTCTTATTTCTTAGTAGCTGCTAATAAATACAAGTCAGAGAGAGCCCCGTAAGCCCTTGTGTTCGAGAGAATAGTGAGGCATCGAGAAGGCTGGCCTAGCGGGTTCCTAGGCGCCGCACACGAGCAAAAGAAAGGCGTGTGACACCGGTACAATAAGTGTGAGTCCAAACCACCCAAATCCAATTCTTCATATATAACTTATGTATAATAATTTTCAAATCCATAACTTTAAACCTACTTTTCCAGATTTAAGAACTATTTTGACACACGCACTCTAACAAATGGTCATTATCCGGGAAAATCAAACAAGATGAGGGATCCATGAGATTGTACGGTCGTTATGCAACACATTTTGTAACCTTTCTTGGAACATGTGTGGAAACGTTTAATTAGTACTCAAGCCAGTAAAGTCAAGAGAAAGAAATAAGAGGTGCAATGCAATTGCAACCCACCCTCACATGCTTCGTTAATTGCAATTGCAACTCACTCCCCACATAGCTTGCACATTTAGTCAACCATTCAATTTCATTGAAATTGATGTTCTGTGAAGACCATCTGTTTCTGGATCCAACCAAAATTGAACTCACAATAATATTTTACGCGCCTTAGTCTGTGTGAAACCATGCACTATTCTCACCGCCGTCTTTTCAATAAATAATAATGTTTCAATGAACTTCACAGTCCGTCAACGCCCGTCCATTCGGGGGTCCAAAGGGCATCACGGACCACTCCGACTTTCCATATTTGTTTTAAACCATTCGGTCGGGACACTTTATTAGTTGGTATGGCTGATTAACCTAACTGTGCCACTAAACTATATCCATAATTGGTTTTCAATTTGGCCATTTATATAAACAATTTAACTATAAACATAATTAATTGAATCTTCGATTAACCATTTTTTTGGTTAACTATATATCGGTTTTGGTTAACCAGAATTAAAAGACAAATTTATAATTCCATAATTGTATATTAAAATTCAAATTCCAATAATTACTATAAATACAATAAAAATGTAAAAAAAAAATGAATAAATTGTTATCAATTCATTTGCAATTCTTTGACATTTGGTTCATTTATAATACGTTCAAATAATATATGAAATGTGTGAGATTAGATAATTTATTCACGATTTTTTTTAATCAATTACATATTTTAACAAATTCAATAAAAAAAGAAACTATATCCAAAATAATCACAACATATATGCTTTGGTTTAACGAGATTAGATAGGTCTAAAGAGTATATGATATTATATATTGCTATATACTACTAATATAAGTATATAACCATAAAATCTGAAGCATAATATCTTCCTCAAATTTCAAAAGCAAACATTATATCAAAATATTAATGTAACCCTCTAACCAAAAAAAATTATTATAGTAATTCATCCACAAAATTTAAGAAACTATGAATATTAATGTTGAATTATATTGATAAAATATCAATATCACCTTTGTAAGATTATTTTCATAAATTATACGACAATGTTGACCTATATAATTTATTGTCATAATATATATAATATATACATTATATTTTATAATTTTAGTATAATATTGTATTTTTTATTTTAATTTGGTTAGCAGGAAACTATGGTTTTTGTATTTTGTAAACCTAAACCTAGAAAACCCTAAACTGAGAATTGTATAAAACAAATGCCAAATCGAACCCCGATTGGTTTAGTTAACCTATTTTTCGATTACATTTCGGTTTGTTTTCTCGGTGGTTCGATTTCTTAAAGTTTTTGCCCAACTCTGATTTAATATATTATAACAAAATATTTAAATATAAAAAAATTTCAATTTTTCCTATTTGGAAATTCATTCCAATAAGCCCTAGTTCAATTGATTTGAAACCCTATGCCAATAAATAATTCAATGAACTTCTCGATCCGCGCACATCTATTCAAGGGTCCAAAGGGCATCAAGGACCGTGTAGACTTTTCATATATATTTTAAATGATTCAAAGTGAGATCTAAGGTTTGAGTTCCAGTGTGAATGGTTTACTACATTGTAATACAATACTTAATTATAAAAAAAAAATACAAAATTTCCTATTTAACGTGAAAATTCATGTCAGTAAGCCCTAAATCAATTGGTTTAAAACACTAAGCAATACATAAGAAGGGAAAAGGCTAAGATTTGAAACTTCTTGAGAACATATTACTATATTATTATAATTCCAAGTGAATGGTTCTCACAAAAAAAAAAAAAAAAAACTTGAAAATTCATAACCCTTTCTTTTAATGGACACATAACCACCTTGTAAGATTGTCGAGGAGATTAGGGTTTTGCTATGGTTTTATTTACATAGGGTTTAGGGTTTAGGATTGTTTTTTATACACTCATATGAGAAAAAACCATAAAATAAAAATCCACGCTTGTAAAATACAAATTTGAAGTAGCTATTTAAATATGTCTATCATATCTAGCTTAAGTGGTAGAACGGTCATCATTTCAAATAGACACAAGGTATAAGAAGGAGGGGTCCTAGGTTCAAGTATCGAATTGTGATGGTTACTGTCTTGATATTACAAGTGTAATAAAAAAAAGTAGCTATTTTTTATTAAATGTATAACATTTGACTATCCAATTAGTAAATTTTAACGGTACTTGAACCAATCCTTAATTCCAATGTGAGAGTTTGCTTAACACTGCTAGACAATCTTGAGGGGTACAACATCATGGGCGTAATTTTTAAGGGCTTAGGTTCAAAGTGAATTATATGAACATTTTATAATATTATTTAATCCACAGTAACAATTTTTATATCTAATATTAGATGGGAAAATAAATTGTTAAAACTGCATGTATATGAGTTTTTTTCACGCATGATATGATTTATGATTTTTAAAGGTCTCATGAATTTTTTCCTCAACTATCCATTTCTCCTTTAAGCAAAAAGGGGTGATTTTTTCGTCATTCTTGACCCGAAATCTCTCCTCTACACGTTTTTACATAGTTTTCTTCCTTAATAAAATGGTTATTCCACAACATCTAGGTTTTCATTTGTTTCATGTTTTAATCATCGTTGTTTTGATGCGTCATTTGTTTGTCGTTATCATGGTACGGTGTTTCTTTATTTATTAATGACGATTGAGACGAAGCGAGTATATCTTATCCCAGCGACGAAATCAAATCAGCGGTCAAGTCGATAGTACCAAAACTTGAATGCGTAAGTATTACAATCATAATAATATCAAATGTGTAAGTTCAACTATCAAATATATAGACTTTGAGCCAATTCATCATGCTATTTTTATCCTTTATATTTTTTAACGATTTTGATTATATATTACTATCTATGTATTATTAGTTTAAATTAATAAAATTAATTTTCTCTTAAAGAAAAAAAACTACGAGAGCAACTAATTTATACCATTTTCCACGTCCTCGATGTTTCATAGTTGTTAAAAACCATTTTACTGGAATTGGTTTCTTAGGAATTATTTGAAACAAGACTAAAACCCCAGAAAAACACGACTTTCCATTAATGCTGTCATGCATGGCGACCACCAGCCTGCCTAAACTACATTGACGAAAAAAAATAAATAAACAAACAAGAAAGAAAAACTGAAATCAAAGCCAAAAGCCTGTCGACTTGATAAATTTAATATATATTATTTCTTAATTGCAGCAACTTCTATGTACAGTGAAGAGATACAACTCACTTCACACCAGGAATCACATGTTTTGGCAGTCAGCCTCCACTCCATTGATTCCTTTAGCTCGGCTAATGCCACACATGCTTTCTAAGCTATAATGTATGCTTCCTAGCATTGAAACCAAGATATTTATTCAATCACACAACGTGTTGATTTGCGATCGAATTTAGTTTTGGTTTTTATGTCAATCGAAAGTCTATGATGCAACTTTTGTGCTAAAGAGTTGAGAAAAAAAAGGAATTTATTATGATAGCAGAGGTAACTCATATTTGATCCCATAAGAGGGTGTCAGAGCTTGTCCCTGCGGTATGGATTTTTCTATTTGGATAATTTTGTCATATCAATATATTATGGTTTATTCTTTATTCTTTTAGATTTTATAATCATTCTCATATTCATAATAAAACATTTTCTTATGTTCATAGTTTTTCATAAAATTTTCATATAAATCTTGATGTTTATCTTGTTTTTACCGTATTTTATTATTGTTACGGATTTCAACATAACCCATGGCAATGGACTTCTTAAGTGCTTAGAACTTTGTAATATAGGTACATTGTACCTTATCGATATTAATTCGATGTGGGACACATACTAAAGAATTTGTGCAGCATGTTTGAAACAAACTGCTTTTTGCAGTGGATAGAAGGGCATCGACCTTTTTATACCTTTAGCCACCTTTTATATTGCTTGAAGATAACAATGACAGAAATGCGAATTACTCAAAGATCTTGTGGGCTCTTTCTCCCAACTTTTCCTCATCATCCATTGACGAAAGTGCCTAATGCCCAAGAACCCAAAAGTTGAAGAGAAAGAAATGGATGCGATGCACCAACAAGCAAAAGGTCTTCGATGAGGGGCCAATCAATTCTAAATTATTGTTTGGCATGTTTGCACTTGTTACGCGTTTGGGAGATTCTTTTGGCACGACTTTAATTTGTCGGAAAACAAAATTTCTAATTAGCTCCCTTAATATATATATAAAGTTGTTGCAATTAGGGGAAGCTTATTTTGTGAGAAGTTTTGTATTAATGTAAGTCTCTAAAAGTAGTAATTAAGAAAAATGAAATGACTTATTTTGCTTAGTGAATGTGATGTCTATCCTTGTTTTCTTTCTGTTTTGGCATCAGCTTTGCTTGCCCATGATCATTTCAATGAAAGCCATAGGCAATTTGATGCAATCCCCACATCGGCTTTATACGAGTTTGAGGAGTGGTACTTAAGTTTGAGATCTCCCATCTATCAGATCGATCTTTTGGGTTAAGCTTTCTAATTGAGCTTGGATACCTATCATTAATGTTTTTATTGAGAATTAGTACGTAGTGGGAAATGATTACTTGGTGCCCCGAGAGAGGGTCCGAAGTGAAAGATATCAAAAGTGTGAGCCACGTTCAACTTCTTTATGGGTGGACAATGATATGGTCTCACATCGGATTCATATGAGCTTGTGGAATGATATTTAAGCTAGAAAGATTCTCCCATCAAACCAGCCTTTTGGGTTGAGCTCTCCTATTGGGCTTGGGTACTTATCATTGGTATTTTCATTGAGCGCCGATGTGCAACATGAAAGGGCTACTTGGAAGAAGTCTTGTGACGCCCTAAATCCGGGGGTCCCGTTGACAACCCGTCAACTCGTGGAATTCTTGTGGATTTCGGGTGACTCGATACCACACTGTTGTGTCCCATTTATCGGGATCCATATTTTCACACAAATCGGGCTGAGTCTCCTTTGTTCGGGGAGCTCTACCCAACATACAACCTGTATAATCATATCCATGGTCTCAACAAAAGTAGTATTAACCTTACAGGGTCCATGTCCATATCCCCAATGTACAACTATATAACAACTACTCGTGGACACCGAGTTACTCGGCACCACCTCAATACATCCCTTTACCGGGATCCATTCATTCACATTTAAATCTAAAATATGAAAGTAAAACACTTAATTACAGCTCGTAGAGTCGATCATAACACTCTTACCATAATTACATACCGTATTTGAACAATGATCCCGAAAATTTAATTACAATTCTTTTATATAAAATACTTTTACAAAAGTTATATCAAGGCCTAAATCCGGCCTCCTTCATAATCACGGCCTCGTGGAGTACGATCTTCTTGTATACGCTCCTTGTACTTGAAAGGGTCCCACAGCGATTATCGGCTTCCCGATGGTGATAATCTCTGAGGTTACTCCCCACCTAAGTGCTCATACAATGATCAAACCAACCCATACACATCCAAGTGAAAATGTCTACATGAATGTTGTATGTCATGCATGGAATGTCTTCATGCCCATATCTCAAGTCACTCATCGGCGCCCTCACACACGCCTATGCCAAGTGTGACAATCCCAACACAAGTAGTACAAATGACACACATATACCGGGGCCGCACCTACTCCTTGATGCAATGCAAGTGCCAATGGGCAAGTAATCGAGTCAATCCGACTCCTATCGCTGCTAATCCGTGTGTCTTCTTTAGGCACTAGAACTTTTCGACTTATATGTGGGTCTCTTACCAATCTGAACTTTTGAATCACCTTTGTGGGTCTCTTACACTCATAATTCTAGGCTTTCACACGAGGATTAATGACCCCCCTTCTTTGCTCCGCCAACGCACATTAATTATATTTCCTTTATGATTTGAACCATGAGTCATTTATTGGATGTAGATCAAAGTATGAGCTCACTACTCATTCATCAACGATGATGGATGACCATACCCATATGACATAATCATCGCATTGTGTGCATATGAAATGCAATCATGCCATTCATGCTATGTCATCACTACATGCAACATTTATAAATTCCGGATAATTATATTTCCACCATATAATTTCCATTCATCTAATTTCCATGTTAATACATCACTCAAGCACATATTAACATGATTTTGACACCTGACCGCATATTATTTATTTTTCTAACAATACATAAAATGACTTGATCTCGGGACCCATATAAAATAGGGCACCTCTTGGTCGCTGGGTTTATTCTTAGGGTGCAGTGATACCAAAACACACAACAAAACCTGAAGACATTAGTCCTAGGATCGAAACCAAACCTCAACATAGTCCGAGATTGACCGAAAACAGTCCCAAAAATTCAACTCGGATTGTCCGAAATTCCTAAAAATTCCAACCTTTCGATCTAAGGAAATTTGGGACTTAGAATTTAAGAACTCATGGCCCTATAAGAACCTAAAGCCAATGACCTTTAGGTGAAATAACCAAAGAAAGAAAAATTCCCTACCTCATGGGTGTGAAATTTCAGATTTTGATGCGTGCGTGGCTGCGTCGTGGACCAACTTTGCCTTTTGCTCCGATAAAAACCCACGACCCGATTTCCATAGATCTGAGAGAAAAGTTTATTTCTCTACTTTTCTCCTCTCTCTTTCTCTACCTCATGAAGTTTGATGAAATTTCAAGATTTTGGTACCCATGTGTAGCTTACGATGCGTGGATCAACTTTACCTTTTACTCCGACAAAAACCCACGACCCGATTTCCATAGATCTGAAAGAAAAGTTTATCTCTCTACTTTTCTCTCTCTCTCTCTCTCTCTCTCTCTCTCTTTCTCGCTCACTCCTGTCCATTTTTTCTTTTTCTTTTTCCTTTTGACTTTCTATCATTTTATTTTCTTTTTTAAAAATATGTATCCATATTTTATTTGGGTCTGTTTTTACCCTAAAACAATTTATTTCTTTTCAGTTCAATTTATTTTAAATGAACTTAGCTCAAGTCATTTTCTAACTTTCGAGATTTTCGTAAAAATCTCGTCACTGAAATCACTGGACGACTTATCACCCAAAAAATCGTAAAAATATTCCCACTATTTCAGAATTCGATGAAACTTTTCTGGGTTACTATATTTCGCGAGACGAATTTAACGACGCAGTCCGTTTTGTTATCCGAGATCTAGAGAATTTTTTAAGCTTCTCTAAACCACTATAATAATTTATTATTATTATTATCATTTACCATTTTTAAAATTTTTTTAATTTTCTCGAATTTTATTGGTATGCCTGATACCCCAAAAGAGGGTTTGGATGGGTGGGTAATATTGATATGAACCTACATCAATTTTATAGGAGACTGTAAAGTGATATTTAACCTTGAAAGGTTGTCTCACATATTATATATATTAGATGGGTTGTTTTAGGTTAAGCTTTCCCATTCGACACAATTTCAAGACAAAGTATTTTTTTTTAATTTCATGGCAGCCATGCAGTATCTTGTCTGACGTGTGGCTTCGTCGGCTGAAAGACCGAAGGCAGTGGGCCTCCTCAAATTGTAAGTGTGGTAAAGTGTGAACACTTTGTTCCTAGTGGAGGCTCAGTGCTCTTTCTATCTGGGCCATCCCCACAAATTATAAAATCACAAAGCTCTCATATATATATATATATACCAGCAGACACGGTTTGCTTCAGAAGACAGCAGCTGACTTCGATAATTAGAAGCTGAAAATAAGTTTGTGAGATAAGGATGAAGCTGTGGTTGCTGTTGATGATGATTATCATGATGCTGATCATATGTAAAACATCAACTTCCTCGCTTGAAGAACCGAAGAACTGCCCAGACCGATGCAGGGAAACGTACCGATCCTTATCCATTTGGAGTGGAAATGCTGGTGTGCTTTATGAATCAGAGTTTCCTTCTCAACTGCAGCAACGGTCAGCCATTTTTGCTTCAACGCTTTCCTGTTCTCGATATATCACCGGCACAAAGCACTGTAACTGTTGACCTTCAAACTGAATGGTACGAGCCTACTCGAACTAACAAAATGTTCTCTGGCGGATTCAACCTGGAAGGCAGTCCATTTACGTTGTCCAACACCACCCAGTTCGTAGTTCTTGGCTGCAACGTTATGGCTTTCAACGTCGAGGGTGAGCAGATTCGGAGCTGGTGTATCTTTCTGCAATGAGATGGGATGGGTCCTGACGACCTCTTGCTCCAGGGTTGGATGCTGCAAGACCTCCATTCCGAACCATCTCAAGAGCTTTAATGTCTCAGTGATTAATCTAAATATTTCCACTACCAGTATGTTTTTGGGCCTGCACATGTTCTTGGCTGAAAGAGAGTCGTTCAATTTTTCGGAAACGAAACAGTTTCAGAACCTCAGCCGGAAAATAAATTCGCAGGTGAAGCTTCAATGGACGGTGGGAGAAAATAGTTGCAAGGAAGCACAATCCTACTGCGGAAAAAACAGTGTTTGTGTAGACTCTACCAATGGCCATCCTGGATATCGCTGCATCTGTAAATCAGGCTTCTCAGGAAATCCCTATATTTCTAATGGTTGCCAAGGTAGTCCTCATCATCCAACTCCTCTACTTCTCTTTTCTTAGATATCTTAATTAACTTAACTTACATATATATCTCTTTTCTTAACATGATTCAGACATTGATGAGTGTGAGGAACCGAAGAAATACCTATGCCAAGGTATTTGCTTGAATACAGTTGGGAACTACACTTGCCGCTGCCCATTGGGAATGCATGGTGACAGGAGAGAAAGTTGGTTGCAGAGGACACCATGCTGCTACTATATTCGTAGGTAATATGCTCTTAATTTCCTCTTCATGAAAAAGTATCAAATTCAATATTCTAATAGTAATATGCTGTTGCAGATGACACTTCAAAACATGTAGTTTCATTGTAATTAACTTTAGACTAAATCAAATTATCTAGAATTAGGGGTGCAATCGAGTTGAGTAGAGTCTATATATAGAGTAAAGCTCAAGCTCTACTCTTTGATAAAACTCGAAGCTCGAATTCGACTCAAACTCAATCGAGCTTTTTGTCAAATGATCGCAACTTGATTCGAAAAATGAATTCGGAGCTGCACCGAACTTGACTAGACAAGCTCGAGATCAATTAAAAAATTAATAAATAAATAATTATACTCGAACTCGACTCGACTTGAGTTCAACTCGATCAAGCTTGAATAAATTTAAACTCAATAATAATAAATTATCTATTAAGCTCACGAGTAGTTCGAATCGGGTATTGTGATACTTGAACTCGACTTGACAAGCTATTCGAGGCTTGACTTCGATTAAGTAGCTCGAATCGAATTTGGTATTCTAAGTGAGGCAGTAGAGCTGACTGAATTCGCACCTATCTAGAATCTATAAAGCAGCAAGCCATTATTTTATATCGATCTATGAACATTAAGAAGGGCATAGTTGGAGTGGTAAGAACTCCTAATTTTGTGACTCATGTGGCTGATCTTTGTCTCATAAATTTAGAAAATTTTCAGTTTAATGAACTTACTCATGAGTAATAATGGGGTGCTTCCATTTCTATATTTTGTGTGCAGGCGTAGGCTTGAGCTTTGGATTCTTATTGGCACTTTCAGGGCTTTTTCGGCTGTACTTACTGGTCCAAAAACAGAACAACACCAAACAGAAAAGAAAATTTTTCAAGAGCAATGGTGGGTTATTACTGGAGCAACAGATCTCTTCAGACAAAGGCAAACTTGAAAAAATCAAAATTTTCACATCCGAGGAGTTGGAGAAGGCCACAGATCACTACAATGACAACAGAATCCTGGGACAAGGAGGCCAAGACTGTTTACAAGCAATGTTACGAGATGGAAGCTAGCTGTGAAGAAGTCACTGAAATGATGGATAAAGGTCAGATGGAAGACTTCATCAACGAGGTTGTGATACTTTCACAGATCAACCATAGACATGTAGTGAAATTGTTAGGTTGCTGTCTAGAAACCGAAGTTCCTTTACTAGTATATGAGTATGCCCCTAATGGAACCCTTTCCGATCACATTCATGATCAGCTGGAGGAAGCTCCAATGAAATGGGCGGATCGGTTCAGAATAGCTAAGGAAGTTGCAGGAGCAATTGCTTATATGCATTCAGCTGCTGTTCTACCGATCTATCATAGAGACATTAAGTCAAGTAACATACTCCTAGACAAGAAATATAGAGCGAAATTGTGCGATTTCGGGATTTCAAGGTCTGTCCCAACAGGAAAAACACACTTGACTACTTCTGTACAAGGCACCTTTGGTGCCCAGATCCTAGTACTTCCAGTCATACCAGTGTACAGCGAGAAGACGATGTTTACAGCTTTGGGGGTAGTTCTTGTCGGAGCTCTTGACCGGAAGAAGGCCGATTTCCATGGTGAGATCTGAGGATGATATGGGATTGACAGCACACTTCATATCCTCAGTAAAAGACAATCATCTCTTGGATGTATTAGATCCACAAGTAGTTTTGGAGGGAGAAAAGGAGGAGCTGTTGATTGTTGCTAGCCTTGCACTGAGATGCTTGAAGTTGAATGGAAGGAAAAGGCCAACAATGAAACAGGTTGCTTTGGAACTGGAAAATTTGGAGAACAGGCAGCGTCTACCTGCTGATCATCAACAAGAACATCAAGATGGAAATAATTGCTCCATAATTGAACCATCCAGAAGGTTGGAAAGTGATGAGTTGGTGCTAGACATTCAGGAGCTACACAGTTAACTCATCAACATTTTAACATGCTAAAAAGATGATGAGAAAAATCAATGGACTTTCCATACTTTTCATTTGTAATGTATAGGAACAACAATGTCAAAACAGGATTAGGAATAATTTGTAGCTAGCATTGTGAATTTCAGATTCAACTGCTTAAACCACTTAAGTTATAATTAATGAGAGCAAATATATGTATCAGAAAATGTCTGAATTAATTCTTGATTTTATTCGATTGCTAATTCGGTAAAGATTTATGTTAATGGGAAATATTTTAAAATTAAGGAGGACTGGTATTGTAGGTAGTGAGTAGAGATTAAATGTGGAGAGAAAAACTTTAGATATCTCGTTTTTCATGGGGAATTATGTTTATATGGCACAAACACTCAAAATTAGGAAAATGGAAACACACTTTCTATAACCAACCAAACATGTCATAAGTGAACCAAAATTATCCAAATATATGGTGTTACGAGGACATCACATTTAGGGATGGCAACCGGGCAAGTTCGGGCCGGCGATATGACCCCTTCCTAAACTCGTACTGTTAATTTAAATGGTTTCCCATACCCGTTACTTAAAATATTAAAGTGGTCAGGATGGGACGTGATAGACACTGTGTAAGGAATGGAAATTTTCCTTTTCCGTCCCATTTAGCTAATATTTTTATTTTTTTATTATTTTATTTTATTTTTAATATTTATTTTTTATTATATTAAATTGATATATATTATAAATAAATAAGATATTATTTTATTATAATTTTATTTTATCAAAAAATCTATTATTATTATTATTATTATTATTATTATTTTATATAAAAATATAGAATACAAATATAACAAAATATTTTTTAATATATTATTGGAGTAGGGCTAAGCAATACTCGAACTCGACCCGTCAAAAACTTGATTACATAAATCCCAAACCTGCGAAAATCTCGATTATACAATTTTCATACATTAGGGACGTGATGAAAACCCGAAAAAACCTGTCCCGTTCCCAAAAAAGCCTTCATGTGGGACTCATATGTTCCTCTCTCCTATCTTCTCTGCTCTCTTGAATCCATCCCATTAGGGTAGGGCGGAAACAGAAAAACTCATCTCGTCGACCCATCATTTGAGGTCGGGCCCGAGCATGTATTCACAAAAATTTAAAAAATCATCGGCCAGTCATAAAAGTTAAAATCTGCAAACAAATTTGAATATTAGAGAAAGCAAATTGCTTTTAGCAAAAAACCAAAAAAAAAAAAAAAAACACACAAAGCCACCTAAGTTTTCATGAAGAATTTTTTTATTACTTCTGATCATTTTAGTTAGTTCTTTCCCTTGGTGTTGGGTGGTGGTTGTTCTTCCAAGGATTTCAAAGTTGTTAATGGAATGAGATAAATTTAATCCCATGTGTGTTGCGCATGGGAGACCCAACTCAGAAAATACCCACCGACTAGTAGGCTTGAGCCCAAAGTGTTTGGCCTAACCCTTGGCATTCTCATATCGTACGCCTATGCAGAAGCGCTAGTCCATCATACTCCTCGCATCACCCCGGGCATGTCCTTTGATAGGGTTTGAAAAATGGGCTCACAGGACCACTCGCCAAACCCAAAGAAGAAGCGCGCCCAATGAAACACCCAGGCCCACGGCTCCCGGCCCAAAATGAAGGCTGATCCTTTCGCCGAGCGGTGTGGATAATTTGAAAAACCCATATCCTGCAAATCAAATTAAATCTCGCCAATAAGGGAAGTAAGATAATCCCCAATAACATCTTATACTGTAAATTTAACTAAATTTCCAACTAAATCTCATCAGCAAGGAAAATAGGATAATTCACGATAAACAGTTTATCCTGCAAATCAAACCAGATTTCACCAATAAGGAAGGAGGATAATTCTCAATAAATTACTCCTTCAATATCCCTTATTAAAATTCGATAAAGGCAGGAAATATCCCATCCAATGGGAAAGAATCCTTACTACCCTCAAATTGGGAATAATATGTACTATAAATATTAGGCCACCCCATCGTTGAAGATGCCCTTAAAAACATTAGCCACTCTAATAGTCTATCTTTTCTCGGCGAAGACGGCCCCAGGCATCGGAGCGACCACGACCGAAGCCCCCACCGACCACCTTCTTTCTTGTTTTGCGGGAGGTACCACATCAGGCACAGACCATCCCAACATCGGTCCTATCTGCAGCCCAGATGACCCCATTGTGCGGCTCCAGCCCCGATCCGGTTGAAAAAGCATCATCGGTTGGCGACGCCGTGCGTGAACAGTGAATTCCTTTACAAATAAGGCGATCTCTCGATTCTTGATGGTATCAACCCGGAACACAAGTAGGAGCAACGCCAATCCACCAAGGATGCAGGATCCGCTAGGCGACGCAGACAACAAGCCTCCCGGCGCGTTAGAAATGATGCAAGCCAACACGGATGAGGTGGAGGTGCTCCGCCTCACCAACCAACGCCTGATAGGAGAGTTAGTGCAACTCACCAGGCAGATGCAACGCCCACGGGAGGCGCGACAAACTCAGGAAGGTCATAACATCACCCCTCATGAAGGGTAACATATTCTCGGCACTCCTTGGTAGAAGCGAAACGAGGGAGTCTAAGCCGGGCCAAGGGGGCATGGACCACGCCCAGCCCTGGAGAGGGAGGGCGGCGGGCGAGCACTTGAGGGGTACGAGGAACTACGCCATCCTCAGCAAGGGATGGGAGAGCAATCATGGGAGTAGAGGTTCAAGAGCCTCCAGCAGGAACTCAACCGCGTAAAGGAAGTTGTAAGGGGACAAGCTCCTGATACTATGGACACCTTGGTGCAACAGACTGAGTCACCGTTCATGGCCGAGGTGCTCCACTTCCCTCTTCTAGCAAAGTTCAGAATGCCACAAGTGGAAGCATTCAATGGTGCTAGAGATCCCGTCGATCATCTCCAACGCACAAGAGAATCAAATGGGCGCATGGGTATCGGGACCACGTGCGTCTGAGCTTTGCTATTACGTTAAAAGGCCCAACCTTGGCTTAGTTTAACAGGGCTTTCGCCCTCTAAATCCGATCTCCTCGGTGAAGGCTATCCATTGCATTCGTCTCTCACTTCATTGGGGCCAGGACATAACGAAAGCCAAGTTATCATCTGGCGACCATCAAGCGAGCTCGCAAGAAGAATGAGTCCTATGTTCGGAGGTTTAGCAGTAGGAGTCTCTAAAGAGTAGATATACTTGACAAAAGTTCGCGTGCAGCCTTCATTGTTGAAATTTGGTGTAGTCTAAAGATTAGATGTTTTCCATCTCAAAAAACCCTCAGGCATGGCTGAGGTGCTCGCTAAATCGGAAAAATACATTAATGGTGAAGAAGCCCTCATATCCAAGAAAAGAAGCTCCTCCACCCATAAAGAGAAAGCGGGACGATAAAGCGTGGGACGGGCAAGAAAACAAAATAGTAGGAAAGGTCTCCAAAGAAAGATGGAGAACGGTCCCCTAAGAGATGTGGAAGCCTTAGAGACTGCCTAGGTCCACCTTAGCCAGAACGGCGATAGCATTATTCACCTCGACGGTTTACCCCTCTAACAACCATAGTATCGCAGGTCTTGAAAAAATTACAAAACGAACAGTTCCTGAGGTGGTCATCCCGGATGAAGTCAGACCCCATAACAAGAGATAACACCAGGTATTATGAGTTCCATAGGGATTACGGGCATCGCACGGATGATCGCATACAACTCAGGAAAGAAATAGAATACTTAATTCGGCGTGGGTATCTCAGGCTTCATGACACGAGGTCGGGAGCCCGTAATTAGGCTCGAAGTCGGGAGCCTGGGGCTCGGCTGACCAGCCGCCACCTCGACAGACAACTCAGCACCAACAGCCTTTAGGGGAAATCCATGTGATCTCGGGAGGATTCGCAGGAGGAGGGGAGTCCAGCTCAGCCAGGAAGGCCCATCTGCGCAGCATCAGGTCAGGAGAGGTAATGGAAGTACAAGCTGTGTCCAAACTGCCTCGGCTTGACACATCCATAACATTCTCTTACTCGGATGCGGAGGGATGCGGCACCCCATGACCTTGTGACCACTTTGATATCTGACGGTTGTGGCCAACAAAACGGTCCATCGGGCATAGTTGACAACGGGAGTTCAGTAGACATCATCTTCGCCTTGGCCTTTGACAAGATGGACATCGGAAGGGCTAAGCTGGAACCGATCGGCCACCCTTGCGAGGATTCTGCGGAGAGAAAGTGTGCAACCCAGGCTCCCCGATATAACTAGTGCTCACTTTGGGAGACCCCCTGTTCCAGGCAACGACCACAGCAAGATTCCTCGTTGTAGACGCCCCATCGACCTATAATATGTTGCTAGGGAGACCTTCTCTCAACGCAATAAAGGCCATTCCCTCCGCGTACCACATGATGATCAATTTTCCCACCACAAGCGGAGTAGGAATGGTTTGAGGAGACCAACGCGTGGCCAGAGAGTGTTACTCAGCATTCATGAAGCAAAAAACAGTCGAAAACATATACCTAGACAAGCTCGAGATGCGCGACGAGGTGAACACCCGACCTGAGCCCTCAAAGGAGCTGGAACTTGTACCATTGGACGATAATCCTGAACACCTCGCCTACATCGGTTCTAAGCTTGCGGAAGACCTCAGAGGCCTCCTTACCCATTTCTTGAGACAGAACAAAGACGTTTTCGCATGGAAGCAGGCAGATATGGAAGGGGTGACCTGCGATAATCACTTTCATGGAAGCTAAGCGTCAGTCCGTTCTTCAAGCCGGTCAAACAAAGGAGCTTCCGCGCCTAAAGGCAAGCGATCGCGAGAGTTGGCAAACTCCTCCAGGCAGGGGCAATCAGAGAAGTGGAATATCCTGAGTGGTTGGCCAACGTCGTGCTCGTCAAAAAAGAAAATGGCAAGTGGCGGCTTTGCATCGACTTCACTAACATCAACAGAGCATGCCCAAAAGATAGTTTCCCTTTGCCGCGAATCGACCTCATAGTAGATGCCACAGGCGGCCCTTGAACTCCTCGGTTTCATGGATGCTTTCGTCCTGACAGTCGGCATAGATCCGGACAGTCAAGAAAGAGGGCCTGCGTTCGTCACGAGGCGGGGAACCTATTAACATCGTGTGATGCCGCTGGGCTCGAGAATGCGGGAGCTACTTATTAGAGGCGGTAGCGGGATGTTCTGAAGCAAATAGGGGCGTCTATGGAGGTGTATATAGATGACATGTTGGTAGAAGTCCACCCACTTGCGAACTCCACATAGCTCATACGTTCGGCGTTCGAGATCTGAGAAGTACAACATGGCCCGAGATCGACCATGTGTTGCCTTGAGTGTCAGCGGGAAAATTCTTAGGTTTCATAGTCCTTGACCAAGGGCCCAGAGCAAATCCGGACAAAATAGAAATTTGTCTTCGGACATGCCGCCGCCATCAAGCATAAAGGAGGTCCAGCGTATGATAGGAAGGATTGCCGCTTTAAGCCGATTCATATCCAGGGCTAGTGATAAATGTCAGCCTTTCTTCCAAGTCTTAAAGAAGGATTTTCAATGGAATACGAAGTGCGAAGAAGCATTCTCGACGTGAAGACATGTTGACTCCCCCGATTACGGTGAGCCCCTCGAAGGGGAGCTCCTCCTCTATACCACAGTAGTTTCGAGACTTCTCAACTAGCCAGCGATATAGTTGCAGGGACAAAAAGACCGATAACATGGGTTTACTATTGCAGCCGAGCATTGAGAAGAGCAGAGGAAAGGTACCCAAGGATGGAGAAATTAATCTTGGCATTTATGTCGCGGCCAGCTCAGCACTTCGGTTTCATGCAGATTTGAAGTTCCAGCAGAATATCAATAAACAGAGTGCTACATAAACCTGAGACCTCAGGAAGGCTGATGAAGTGGGCCATAGAGCTAAGCGAGTTCGACATAAGGTATAAGCCTAAAACTGCAATTAAAGGGCAGGTCTTAGCGGACTTCGTCATGGAATTCACCTCGTAAGCTTTGGCGAAACGCTTCCGAGCCGGTGACCTCCCGTGCGGAGACTCTTTGTAGACGGGGCCACAAATGCACAAGGAAGCGGAGCCCCGGGCTAATCGACCTCCCGGAAGGAATGGGTAGTCTGGCGCGGCAGATTCCAGTTCAAGCCTCGACAAGGGGCGGTATGAGGCCATCATAGGCGGCCTCGACTCGCTCGTGATGGAAGTTGACCCGGCAGGGTCTGCGGCGACTCGGTAGTGGTAGACAAATAGAAGACACCTACGAGGCCAAAAGTGAAAAAATGATCCTATACCTCAAAAAGGTACGGGATTTACTGAAAAAGTTCGTGCTGGTCTAGGTCAGACACATACCCAGAGCGGAGAACTCCCGAGCCGATGCCTTGGCAAAATTAGCGACAGCCTCACAAGAAGACCTCAGCAGACTAACGCCTGTCGAATACCTTGCAGAGCCTTCTATAGATCTCTATGGCGAGGAAGTCGCCCCAATCGAGTCCGAGCCAAGCTGGATGGAGCCCATTTGGGATTACTTAATAGACGGACGTCTACTCGACGACCCAAAAGAGGCCTCTAAGATTAGAACGAGGTCAGCTAGGTTCACTAATCATAAGGGAAGCCTTTACAAGCGAGGTTTTTTCACACCTATCCTTAAGTGCATTGCAGGGAAAGACGCAGACTATGTACTCAGGGAAGGACACAAAGGCGTATGTGGAAATCATATCGGAGCTTGGGCATTAGTAGGGAAAGTGTTAAGGTAGGGGTATTATTGGCCTACAATGCTCAGAGACACGACCAACCTAGTCATGAAATGCAAGATTTGCTAGGAGCATGCTCAAATCTCTCACCTCCCATCGAGCCCACGACGTCGATCCACAAGCCCTAGCCTTTCAAGTGGGGCTTGGATATGTGGGACCCTCTGCCCATTGGGAAGGGCCAATGCAAGTTCATCATCGTTCTTGATGGACTACTTCACCAAATGGGGTGCAGATAAACACTGGCTACAATCGGAACAAAATACGCAATTTTGTGTGGCGTAACATAATATGTAGGTTGGTATCCAAAGAGCCATGGTGTCAGACAATGGAAAGCAATTTGATAACGCCAAGTTCAAGGATTTTTGTGATGAGCTCGGGATCAAGAATTATTACTCGTCCCCGGCACATCTGCAATCTAATGGTCGACGAAGTCACCATCGAACCCTTAAAGGCGACGTGAAGACCAAATTGGAAGATCTTAAAGGAAAGTGGGTAGAATACCTCCCCGAGGTGTTATGGGCATACAAAACTACCTTGGTCCCGACAACCGAAACCCCTTTCGCCTTAGCCGGCACGGAAGCGATGCTTACAGTTGAGGTTGGATTAAAATCCCCAAGGATCGAATTAGCAAGTGTGGAACACAACAACAAGGCTCTCCGCTTGAATCTAGACCTCCTAGATGAAAAGCGCAAGCAGGTCCTAAAGCGCACGAAAAATTACCAAAGGAAGACGGCGAGGTATTATAACCAAAAAGTCAAACCCAGAAGTTACAAGCCTGGAGACCTAGTCTTAAAGAAGCTCCTACCAGCGAGGAAGAATCCAGCGCATGGAAAACTAGGACCTAGCTGGGAAGGGTCCTATATCGTGACTCGTGTAATCAGACCTGGCAATTACGAGCTCCAGATGGAAGAGGGAAAAATTCTACCTCATACTTGGAATGTTGAGCACCTTAAGCGATTTTATCAGTAAGCCTCCAGTTGTAATCTTAAATAAAGTATCGATTGTGGCTTGTGTGTTTAGTGATTATCCGATCAGGCACGATGGTGAGAATGTACAAGGAGGTTACATACATCGGAATGCGCAAAATTCAAGATTTAAAAAATAAAACATCTCTTTATTATAATATAGGTACAATTGATTACAATCAGTAGTGTCATTCCTTACATCTCGGAAACAAACCGTACAAGCAGTTCCCTCAAAAAAAAAAAGAAAAAAGAAAAAAAAAACCCTCAAGAAAGAAAGAGGAAAGGAAAAAGAGATGGAAAAGAGGAGAAGAAGAAAAAAGGGAAGGAAAGAGTTTGTGCGTCAGAAAGAGAGGAAGAGAAAGGCGAAAGGAAAGGAAAGAGGGAGAATGAGATGAGGAAGAAAAGGAGAAAGAAAAGAAGAGAGAATGAAAGAGAAGGAGAAAGAGAAGAAAGAAGAGGAAGAGAAAGAAGAGGAGAAAATAGAGAAAGCGATACAAGAAATGTACCGCCCTCTCCAGACACATCCCCTAGCACGAAGCTAGGGGATAACACAACTCCCATAAAGGGGAGACTAGGGAAAAACATAACTCCATGAAGAGGCTTGAAACTGAACCCGGAATCCTCGGAAGGATCGCTAGAACGACCAAACCGACGCTTCATTTGCCGTATAGATTCGGTTACTTACGCTAAGAAAGGATGAGAAGATTCGAAGTATGGACTCCATAACAATGAAGCAGTCATTTATAAGAAGCCTAAAGCACTCGAAAACTTGTGCAATCGTTTCCGATTCTCCATGAACCAACATTAAAGATACTCGCATCTTTCCAAGAATTGGAAGTCGAACGGCTGCACGTAACGACTCAGTTTGTAGAGCTCTTCAGCTCAGGAAGGCCTCAGCGCCCACAAAGCCTCAACGACTCAGTTTGCAGAGCTCTTCAGCTCAGGAAGGCCTCAGCGCCCCGGGGAGCGATGGCTCGGTTTGTGAGCTCCAGCTACTCTGCTCGGGCCATGCGGCCTGGGAGTCGGTTCGGCTCCGGGCTAATTAAGCCGCCAAGGCCTCAGCGCCCCGGGAGCTACATTTCCGGTTTGACTAGCCTCGACCTTCTCTGCTCGGGCCCATGCGACCTAAGAGTTAGTTCATTTCCCGGGGTATTCAACCCGTAAGGCCTCAGCGCCCGGGAGCCCAGCAACTCAATTTGACGAGCTCAACTACTCTGCTCAGGCCATGTAGCCTAAGAGTCGATCTGACTCAGGGCTATTCATCCCACATAAGGCCTGTTTGAGATCAGTAGCTCGGTTGTGACTCCAACTGTCTGCTTAGGCCATGCGACCTAGAGTCTCAGCTCCCGGGCTGTTCGACCCACTCAAGGCCCCTCGGCGCTAGGAGCCAATGGCTCATTTGAAGAGCTCGACTACTCTCAGGCCAAATGCGGCTCGAGAGTCGAGTTCAGCTCGAAGCTATTCGGCCGCGAGGCCTCGATGCCTGAAGCCTAGCGGCTTAGTTTGGCGAGCTCGACTGCTTTCGGGCCATGCGTAATTCGATTTGCTTCCGGGCTATTGACCCGCAAGGCCTCAGCTTCTAGGCCCGGCGGCTTGGATTTGACGAGCTTGACTGCTGCCGGGCCATGCGGCCAGAGTCGGTCGGCTCAAGCTGTCGGCCCGTAAGGCCGCCGGCCAGAGCCCAATAGCTCGGTTTGGCCCGAGCTCAACCACTCAACTCGAGGCCCGCGCGGCCCGAGTTAGTTCGGCTCGGGCATCGGCCCGCGGGCCTAAGCGGCTCGGTTTGAAGAGCTCGACCTCTTCCGAGACACTGAAGTTGATTCGGTTCATGCAGAACAACGCTGAGTGCTCAAGTAGAGGCGAAAACGGTGAAATAAAAAATGAATATTCATTAAGGAAAAGGCTTCATATGTCCTGGGTCCCAAGCCCAGCAAAAAAAAAAAAAAAAAAAAACTAACAAGCCAAGATATGTGTGGGAAATCAGGCATCAGAGGAAGGAGCATGGGATGAAGAAGGGGAGTGGGCCTCAATGGGAGCATCCGGTTCTCCAGAATAGTCTGCGGAGAGGGACTCCTCTGCCTCCTCGTCGCTAGGGATGTCGAAGCTAAAGTCCAGCCCTAAATAGACATTAGCAGCCTTCCTCTGAAAGGCAAGCCACCCAGAAGCCCATTGAGTACGAGGCCTGGAATCCTCCGATCTCTATAACTTTGTCCCTGCGGCGACGAGTTGCTTGTTGATGAAGGTCCCACATGACCCACGACACTCCTCGAGTCAAGATTTCATGAGCTTATAGCCTCGGAAGCCTCATAAGCAACTCGAATCTAAGCGTGTCTTATCAGCGCCTTCGTCTCTGGCAGCGCGCGGTATTCTTGAGACCCCATATTCAAGCTGCAGGATGTAAGTTCATCCACGACCATCAAAGCTCGGTAGGCGGTATGACCAGTCCAGCGCCTCATCAGTCATTTATAGCTGCATGGCGCTCATCTCGAACCTCCCGAAGCTCGACTTCGGCCGCTCTCAAGCTGTTTCTAGTCTCATCTTCTCTACCCTCGGCCCGAGCGCGCGCCGACGTGGTATGCTTCAAATCAGACTTAAGCTTCACTGCCTCCTCGGTCAAACTCTGCACCCGGTCCCGCAACTTAGCCCGCTCAAAAGTAAGGGAAGCCACCCTCGCCTTGTAAACTCAGGCGGCTTTGGCACGGACTTCATTTAGATTGGCCTTTTTGGCTAAACTCTTCAAATGAGTAGCCACCTGCTCACATTCAACGCAAAATGGATTACTTGACACAGATCAACACCCGACTCGGGTTGAAATCGGACACGACAAGATGAGAACATAGAGGCGACTGGAGAGATAGAGCCAAAGCTTCATGGGCAGCGCCCCGACCTCTTGGAAGTCGAATCTTTAGTATGGATGGGGAAATCTGCGCTACATTTACAAGCTCGACATTGAGGAGCAAGGAGTCGCCATCTCCTTCAGTTTCGGAGCCCTTCCTCTTCAACTCTTCCTCCCTCGAGGAAGGTGGCTTAATACTCTGCGCGGGGGGATTCCAAACAGTGATGGGCATAACCTCCAGCAGTACTCAGCAGTCCTTTGAGGAGTCTTTTTGCCGCTGCGGCTGAGCAGGGAACAGGGTTGTGAACTCAAAGCTTTAGGGATCTCAGTCGGAGGCGACAACACCTGCCTTGGTATTCGAATGTGGGTAGAAGGAGAAGAGGAAGACGCCCCCAATTTTGGAACCCCAAGGCTGGGGTGGTCAACTCTCAAGCGGAGTCCAAGTTTTCCATTTCAACTCGAGACTTAGAACGGCGTCTCCTTGAGCTAAGTACTCCTTGGTGGGCTTGAGCGAAGGCCGTCGAAGAAATTTTCGCCAGTGGAAGGAGGCGAAGGCCTCAAAGCAGCAGAGCGGATAGACCTCGAGCTCGAGGGGCCATGAATATCCGACCTGATCAGCTCAACATAGGGGCGCGAGGAACACTTAGCCAATTCCTACGCAATGACTTTATCTTCGGGGCTGAGATCGGGCCGAGCACTTGAGAGGCACGAAAACAAAGTAGAATTAGAGATACTCAATGATCTCATAAAGACTATACTAAAAACAAAGCAATACTCAAATAAATTCCCGGGGGTGGTCTAAGCAACCGGAACGCCTAGGGTGTCATCCTTGTCAAAAGGGTCATACTCCCAATTGCGTGATGACGAAGAAATGGCAGCTCCTTCCAAAGCTGTGGGAAGATGGAGATCGAGAGATTATCAGGGCGCCAGTGCGCTTTGGAAAAATGAGAAGCCTCGACGGTTCCTTCGCTAAAAAGATCGAGAAACGGGGCTATCTTTTGGGAACAGGGAAGCCCCTGTCACAAGAAAACCAATAGCCCGACCAAAATACCCCAGCAATTGGGTGAGAGTTGAGAAGGACAGACAATTGAAATCTTGCCAAAACCCCTTTTATAAAGAGGGTCACGGAGAGGCTGAAAACTGGGTTATCGAAGGCCACTTCAAAGAAGCATACCATCTTAGATGCCCCGGAACCCAGTAAGAGGTTAAAATGTCGAGGGGACGGTTTGGACACCGGAAGGAGGCCTATAACGCCTAGCAAAGTGGCCCATACAATGGTCGGCTTTGCTAGGTCCACCGCCCGACGTGCACCGCGGCCGGACCTCGGATATCTCCGTCCCGAGTATATCTGATCTATTCTCCCCTTACTCTTGTTCAAGGGAAAAGGGGAGGGGCTCCTTAGGGCATCCACGAAGATTAACTGCGGCCAGAGATGGTCGGAGCGTCACTGATCGCCGGAGTCGATAACGACCCGAGAAGAAGAGTCACCTCAATGCGTGAAGAAGCGGCCGGGTTATGTTGATGCTTAATTAGTGAGAACAAAACTTAGCCAACCTAACCCCTAGTTCCTCGTCATTATTGCTCGAAAAGACACCAAAGAGAAAAAAACCTTGATGGTCCTAGGAATAAAACTTAAAAGCTATCTTAAGAAAGGCATGAGAAAAGGACTCTACAGGAGGGTTCAAACACAAAGGAAAGAGTCAGGCCTAGCTAAAGAGCAAAGAAAAAGCTTCAGGATTAGGGGCATACAAGGCAAACAGTCAGAGGGTGTCTGCGGAAGAAGAAGAAGGAAACTGAAGGAAGTGGGAGAAAGGAGCACGAAAACCGAAGAGTCATCATTATCACAAGACATATGATGGCAACAAAGCCTTAACTAACCCAGCCCCGAACAGACATGTGGAAATTGCATCCGATACGAGAAGCGTTATAGCCCTTGCCCACGTATACCATACACAAGGGCTGGGGGGCAATTGATAGGGTTTGAAAAATGGGCTCGCAGGCCCACTTGCCAAACCCAAAGAAGAAGCGCGCCCAATGAAACACCCATGCCCTTGGCTCCAACCCAAAACGAAGGCCCAGTCCGCTCGCCCCAAAGGCCGGTCATGGATAATTTGAAAAGCCCACATCCTGCAAATCAAACTAAATCTTGCCAATAAAGGAGGTAGGATAATCCCCAATAACATCTTATCCTGTAAATCTATAAATCTAATATCTAAACATAAGTAACTCCGGACAACTGCGGTGAATTATGCAAATCCGCGAATCTCTCACCAATGGGATAAATTCTCGATCTTCTCCTTGATATCCCTTATTAAATCAGATAAAGGCGGAAATATCCCGTCAATGATAAAGAATCCTTACTACCCTCAGTGGGAATAATATGTACTATAAATACGGGCCACCCCATTGGTGAAAGGTGCGCAAAAACATTCGCCCGCGCTAAGCGGTCTATCTTTTCTCCCGAGCCGACTTAGGCATCGGACGGCCCTGAACAAAAAACCCCGCCGATACTTCTTTTTGATTTTGCAGAGGAGTGCCACATCCAGAGCTTGTAGACCAGCCTAGCAGTAGTCCTATCTCCGGCCCGACGACCCTAATACGCTCTAGCCCAATCCGATTGAAAAAAGCATCATCATCCTTCATCGACCAACCCATTGCTCGACCAAAGAAAACAAAGCTGCAAAGACCCAATCTTTACCAATGACGCAGATTTTGTCAAATTGTGGGTGTGGGCTGACATATGGATTGCCATGAACTCCACTTCCACGCCTCCCATTATGCATTTTGCCCCCACGACTTCTATCGCTGCCGATGGATCAGAAGCCATTGTAAAGCATACGTAAACGGACTCTAGTAGTATAAATTGATCAGGTTGTAACCTAAAAAGATACAAAAAATTCTTTCTGCAACGAGAGAAATATAAATTTTTTTTGGGAAGTTAAAGCTTTTCCAATTATGTTGTTTCCATCCTAACAACAAATCCAAGAACTTCTTTTGAGATGACACGAGGGCAGTAGTCATTGATATATTGTTGATCCGCTCTCTATGTGACGCCCCAAAACTTGAAGTCCGTTGACTTCCGTCAAGTTTGTGGAAAATCTATACGTTTTGTGATACCTGAGACCCATACGAGTAAAAGCGGCCGCGGGCCTGCATCAACACTCATCAAACATATACCCAACTATATTCCAATAGTCAGAGTTATTTCATTACTCTTAATGAACTATATTAAAATCTACAATTTTTAATACATATTAAACCAAAACCATCAAACCTGACCGGCTTTCTTCAAAATCGGCCTCTAGGATGAGCCGTCTCTTCGTACGCTCCCTGTACCTAAAATAATATATTCCCTCGACAGGGTGAGCTAATGCCCAGTAGTGGAATTACCCTAAATAGGTTACTCTCCACCTAAGTGCATATGCAATGCTCCAATTTAAACACACATTCAAGCAAATTCGTGATCCTATTTGAATGTCTAAATGACCAACCCATGTCCCAAGTCCTCACCGACTCCCTCACACTTGCCTAAGCCATGTATGAGAAAAATATCACTTTTCAAAACAAAACTTGTTGTTTTCAAAAATACACTACCGATGTGTCGGTAAAAATATGGGACTATCCTCTGAGGCGAATGTGTTGGAGAACCTTCCAAACAATACATGGGCTCCTCCGACGTGTAATTGTAGGACCATCTCCCAACACCATTCTACGGAAAATCATCCTATGAAATTCCTTTCGCAACCATTTTCATTTTTCAGAAAATTCATGTCATGCACACTAGTTTCTAGGTTACCCCGGTGCATATGAAATGCATTATGCCATTTCAACAAAATTTATATAACACATGCAAATATATCATCATGCATATATTTACATAATTAAAGCACATAAAACATGTTGTGCACATTCACCATCAATACACCAAAAACCTTAGCTCATAGGGCTAATTAACAATTCTGAGCAATTCAATTTGAATTATTCAACCATACACATTATTTCACAAAAAATTATTTCATGAACACTATTCATGTGGTGATGGAACCCTCGGGTTACTGTTCACGGCCAATCACCAACATTGGTTCCACTTTGTGAACCCGAAATCCATGGTTTACGGCCTCCTTACAAACCAACACATGATTTATAGCACAAAAGCGCACAACCCGAAGCAACCCAGGCATTCCGTGCAGCATCACGAGATGCATCCAAAAATGGGCTCTAAAAATTCGCACAATTTGGTCCCAAGTTTTGGAACCGATCAAATGGCCGTTCAAGGCCTCAAACCAACCGAAGCATTAAAAAACACTTAAATAAAGTGTAACTTCAAGTAGGATAAAACCCCTACCTCATAGAGTTTGTCGAAACTCCTTAAAATCGGAGCCCACACGTAGGCCTCACTGCGTAGAGCGACTTTCCTTCTTACTCCGAAGAATTCCGACGGTCGGATCACCCGGAAACCTAGAGAGAAGCCACACTCTCTCTCTCTAAAAACACAACCTAAAAGCTCACTGTAATCCGTTTTCCTTTCACGTTTTGTTCTTTTACTTAAAGGTAGGAGACAACACTATTCTCTATTTCGTCTTATTATCATTTAATCAAATTCAATAATGTCAATCATGTCCTCACTCTTGGATTTTGACATTTAGCGGCCTATCGACCGTCGTTTCAGTAATTTACTCTTTAAATGCGACTCATTGTCACATGAGTACATGTTATAAATGACTTTCGTCGCATCGCGTGTCATTTCACGGCCGCAGATATCACGATGCCTCGGCGTGTCAGTCGACGTCTTGGAATTGGCGACGTCGGCGTGTTAGCTAGATTTCACGAGCGATTCGCGGTGCAATCCGTTTCGTCATCGAGATCTAGAAAATTTCAGGATTTTTTGCGATTACGATTTTACACCATTTTCGAGAAAATTGGAATTTTCTCGGGTGCTTCGCTCATATTCGGGACTTGGGGTTATTTGTTTTTGACTTAAGAGTGAATTTGAGTTGTTTGTTTTAAAATTTTACGACTTATTCTTTGCAAATTTTTAAAAGTTATGAATATAAAAGTGAAAATATTTGGTTTTTCTGTCGAAAAGTCATTTTCCGCAACGAAAAACTCAATTGTGCTTGTGAGGAGAAGAGCTAGCAATACACACTACTAGGGATGACAACGGGAGGGTTTGGGATGAGATGGCCCCATCCCGACCCGACTCGTTTATTTATTTCAATTCTCAAATTTGTCTCATTTAAAAAAGTAAATATTGGGGCGAGGGGCTAGGATGGGAAAATTCCCAAACCTACCCCGTTTACATTTGATTTTTTTTTATTTTTTATATTTTTTAATATTTTCTTTTAATTTTTATTATATTAAAATTAATATATTTCATAAAAAATAAAATTATTATGAATTCTTATAAATTATTTATTAAAAAATATTCTAATTATTATTATGTATATTAAAGTATAAAAATAAAACAATAAAAAATTATTTTAAAAATATAATTGGGGCGGGCCAGGAGTAACAATACCTGAATCCATTTTGAATTTGAGAAAATAAGCCTGGCAAGTTAAAAGCTGATTCTGATTAAGCTACACCGTCTCATTAAGAGTGGGGTGGGACGGGAACCCGAAATAATCCATCCCAGTGCTATCTCTACTCACTATCCAATGTTAAAAAACAAACAACTTAATACTTAATGGTATTAAGTACTATTCAATATTAAGCTAAAAAAAAGTTATATTCAACATTAAGTAAAAAACGCAAACACCACCTTAGTGTACTATTTTATTTTCTTTTTCTCTTTTCTTCTTATTACTCACAATCAACCAAATGATGCACTACACCAAGGCTTCATGTCAATTAATGCATGACTTAGAATGGCAAGAGTAAATAATTGGAGGAATTTTATTTAATGGAAATTAATGAGACTTGAGCCTTAATGGAAAGATTGTATTGTCAATTTCGATTCTTTATGTTTGGCCATTAAAAAAACAATACAGGATTACTCTAATACGAAGAATGGATTGAAAATTGAAAATATTTTAAAGTAAATTGTAAAAATATACACAACTGCTTCAAACTACAGTATAAAAGGAAAGTTGGATATCAAACCGACAAACCTGCTACTACCAAATCATACGTGACAAATAAAAGGAAAGAGTGAGGGTTTTGGAGTTTGTCAATGCCAATTTACAACATCCTCCTCCAAAATTTAATTTAAGATTAAGGTTTGTTTTTTTGACTTTTTGTTGAAAGAAAATTTGACTTTTTCATGAATTATTGTTGAATTTTTGACTGAAAAACCTAAAATATTTGCTTTTTAGCTTTTCTTAATTCTTTATGGAATGTTTTTTCTATTAAGAAAAAACTAAATATCTAAATATGAGAAAATCATATACTTTGAGATCAATTGAAACTCTCATGATTTCTTTTTAAATTTTATATAAAAGTTTATTGTCTCAAAATTTAGATAAAAATAAAAGATTGATTTTGTTAGAAAAAAACAAACAACTAAATACTTAATCATATTTAGCACTATCCAGAACAAAGTTATATTCAACATTAACAAATGACTACCTAAGTGTGGGTACCATGGCCTATGGGCCCAATCCAACTAATCCACACTTTTGCCTTTGAGCCGGCTCTACTTTGATTACCATCGGCAAAGTCACATGAAGTGGCCCAAGGAGCTAAATATATCAAAACCACCAGGAACCACCCAAGCGGTACATTCCTTCCTCACAGTTTGAGGCCTGAAATCCCACCAAGCCATCCTACCACACGTGAGAGATTGGTTGAAACTGTTACTCCTAAACAAGGGATATTCAGTCTAGGATAAGGAAAGAGATTTTTCCTTACGGCATGATGAAGTTATCTTTCCACAAAATCTGAAAATTGGTTTCGATAAAGAGTAACAATTTGGTCGAAAAAATATAAAGGTCATCTTTCACAAATCCAAGACAAGTTCGGTATTAAGAACCACTCACGAGGAAAAGATGGCAGCTAATCAAAACCATACTTTCCTCATCCTCTCCGTCATTTCTTAATCATGAAGGCAGCTTGAGCCACCGCTGCCATAGAGTCCACCCTTTCGCCGTTTTGCGAGGTTCACGTCGATGCTGCAGGGATGAGCAGATCAGGTAACAACAATTGCTTTGTCTAGGAATCCAACAAAAGTCATCGATGGCGATGCGAGGAGCTTAGGCTCCAGCGGCTTTCAAATAGTCCTCCACATTAGCTCAACTGATGATTCGGTCCATAGTTACTTTGATACTTAGGTCTGATGACCAGCGACTAGTGATCGATGGCAGACCGGATTTCTTCATTGGCGTTAAGATATGGAGAAAGAGTAGGAAGGCGAGACCCGGATGAAGGAATTGCAGAGGAACCAGCGAAGCCTTTTGTAGCGCGAAAGCGATCGTCCCCTTCCACATATTTACCACCTCATGTACTCTGTGAGAAAAGCGTGATCTTGGCGAAAGAGCCCTGCAGAATAATGGCAGAAATGACATAACATCCGATTGTTTGATCAAGGAAGAAAGCAAAGTCACATGATGGCGAGTTCAGTATCAAAGATGACAATTCAAATCATCATGGTGACTTTAACGGATCTCGATAACGGTAAGGATAGTGCTTTAGAAACGCTCCCTTCCATACAAATTATTAATTCCAATAATAGATACGTTCCGATCAGACCTTGAATAATCGGACAAAGCGCTGGGAATGTATTTACTTTACCTATAGGTGCAATACCATGTCTGGCCGGTTCTGCTTTGAATAGAAACTGCGCTCTACCTCCGCCTCCCAGCGTGATTGACTCCGATGACATATACTCTTCCATCCTCGGACAACACATCTAGACAACGAAGCCTACGAGGTTTATCATGCGGAGCCTTGCTATGTTCGAGTAAGCTCTGCTCGACCTTATGACCATGCTTCATTATAGCGGCGTGATGACTTTGAAAGTGAAAGCGACCACCGCATGCGAAGTCTTTCAGAGCACCAAATCTTCAAAATTAGGCACTGAAACGGCTCAACGGGTTCTCGTGTAACTTTCGGTGGATAATTCGTAAACTACGGAAGCGTGTTCATCTCCCGGTACCTTATCGGTCGGTGAAAGGCGATTAGCTCTTTGTAGATAATACGCTCGTAAGGCGGAAGATGCAGAAAGCGGCGCAGGATTTTCACCAAGAGATTAGGCGGGGCCAGTCAGCGGGTGAAGTCAACAGCATGGAATGAGTCCTCCGAAGACTTAGGAAGAGGCTTTGCTGTCCCTCCATTTCTTCCACTCTGTTGTCGTTAGATACGCGACTCTGATGGAAGTTTGCCTGGGAACGGCTAGGCAATTATTCCACCTTTGAAGACAATATCAGTGTTTAACTAAAATTTATTATGATCACAAGCAAGCCCAGGTTGGAAAGCAGTGAAGTTGGAGGGAAGAAACCGCTCGAGTAAGATGAGATGGGGCCAAAATCGAGCTTGACCACAGGGATGACCCTGAAGAAGAGGGAGCCCACTGCAGGTTCACACATGAATATCACCTATGAGGTTCTTTTGCCTCTCATTCGCAACATGCGGATTTAAAGGGCGTGAGTCAGACGGATCCATCTTAGAAACTGTCCTTATGATTGCAACTTCCATCGAGATCATGGGCATGCTGACTAACGGTCTTTGAAGCACAAGAATTTATGGTCGAAGGCGGTCAGGCTGAACACTTGAGGAGATATATCGGTGGAAATTGGTCGCGAGGGAAGAGACACACATATAGTGGGAAGAATCTGGCAAGTGTAAGCCGTGCCGCCCGAACCTATGCTAACCATAAACTACATATTGGGAGGGCCTCTTGACGATCGGTACCAATCAAAGCGCCCAGCTGAAAGAGAACACTTTGAGAGCATTCTGGTCAGCTTGGGTAAGCGGCACCATCCGCGAGGATGTAAGCTAGGAAAGGGCCTAAACTATAGACTGACATCATATCAGCACCCCCGATAAGAAGCCGAGGCAGCGTCCTGTGCCTTATTATGGTGCATATGCTCACCCTTTACATTACGCGGTTTGATGTACATAGGAATTGGTAGATCCGAGCGTGGCTGCGGTTGTTGCAAATGCGCCCTCGGCGGATGGGCTCCTCTAAAATGTTAAGTCCCGGCGGATGAATCCTCTCTGGTTTCAATGGCGCGACAACCATCACTCTGGGAGATATCACACTACTTGTGCGGGCGGGGCCGTGCCAGCCAAATTTTATTCTCGGTTGCCCGAAGACTTGGGGCCCATACAATTTGCGACATGGCGGGGTACAGCTGCACTCAATGAAGGTTATCCCTTCAACGTATCATCAGAAATTAAGCTATGTGGGAATAGGGAAGGGCTCGAGAGGCCTTCCCTCGGGATCGCACTCCAGCGTAGCAACTCTGACTCACCGCTTTGGTAGGGCGGAAAGAAAGGGATCCGTGGTTGTGGACCCTCACAGAGACAATTAGAGTTGGATGGGCGGAAGAAATTTTCTTGTATCTTGACACCTGGTATCAGCCGAAGAAAGAACCTTCACTACGTGTATTCTTGGAAACGGATGTGTTAAGCAGAGTCCTTTCGGACATGGTGGAATAGATCAATGTTGGCCTCTCTCATAAGCTTAACATTATTGGAAAAGCTATTTAGAGAAAGATAAAGGCGCTTCCACGGATCATGCCTAGGTTATTCAAACAAAGGTGGATAATTTGTTGATCTGGGTTTTATTAGAAGACAGTATCCCGAATGGCTTGCAAATGTAGTAAGTTTGTCCCCGAAGGGTAGCAAATGGTAGTATGTGTGGATTACCACAGTCATTAAGGCGTGCCTAAAGGCTAAGATCACGGTTTGTTACGTCACGTGACATCGAAAAGACCGAGATACATTTGTTGTTAGTTTGGCACCTAAAAGACTAGATCTGATTTATTTGTTAGGATAACAAACTAGATATGATTATTTATCATTTGCTTTCCAAAGACCAGTCTGTTGTTGTTGTCCGGTTGGCACGAAATACTAGATACGTTGTTATGCGGTTGGCACAAAATACGAATCACGGTTCTTGTCCAATGGCATTTACATATCCGTCTGATTGTTGTCAGTTGATGTCAAAGTCAGTAGCAGTTGTTGTTCCGTGAAATTTACATAACCAGGTATGGATGTTGACCAGTTGGCATTCTCTAGACATGGTTAATGGATTGCTAGAATTTTTGGCAAACATGGCTCACACCTAGATGACAATTTTTTCAATCTCATTGCAGGATAGGCTAAGGGTGTCAAGATTACAAATATAATATATGTGTTACTTGACTACGTCCACAACACAGAGTTCCTTAAAGGCCCAAAGCTTGACATAAAAAAAAGAAAAAAAAAAGAAAAGCATCTACGCGAGCAAGCTTAGCCTCTAAGCGGGCAATCACATCCTTTGACCTACGCTTACCTTCACTCATGTTTGCTAGCAGATTGGGGCCTTAGTAAGATCAACTTCCACCTTGGCTGGCATCTCCCATGATGTGGTGAGGCATACGGCTTCTTGCTTGGCCTCATCTCTCTTTTTCTTCGCTTGGGTGGCGCTTGTTGCGCCTTCTTTGGCCTTTCTCTCCAAATGCTTTACGAAAGACTCTGCCTTGGCCAAGGAAGCATTTAGAGTCTGGTGATGTGAAGCGGCCGATTGGGCATAAGGCGACTTCTCGGCATCATCGAGAATAGGAATTTGGAGCTCGATGTTGGCGGGCTAAATTCGATGGCCATCCTGACGCAAAGAACAGTCGAAGGAAATCACAACATAAAACTGGATGTTGCATGTTAAAAATCAACACATACCAGTTCGGCCGACCGATGGAAGTTGTAATTGAGGATGAGCATCCCATCATCGACCACGGGCTAGATGTCATCTTTATTTATATACACCGAAAGCAGAATGGAATACTACTTTGAATGGGCTACCACGGGTATCCGGAAGTAATTCGGGTACAGGTCGCGCATGTGCAAAATTGGGGAGTCTTCCTCGTTGAAGGGGTTCCAACAACGGATAAGCTTCACCATCCTCGTGTGAATTCGCCATATCAGATTGGGAGTAACCCTCTCTAAGCGGCGGAACATCGTACTCACCTGCCGGTCGAGATATCCGTTTCTTGTTGGGCTGACAACAGCTGGACTTGAAATTTGGGAGTGTGGGGTAAGCAGAAATCTGCCCGAATGGAGCACCCATTTCCAACCTCTTGAATTTTTTGAAGAGGCTCGCGAGTTTGGAACCCCACGTTTCTAGAGATACATCAATCTACATTGGGAGGACAAACTTTCAAGGCCGGTTGCTCGCTAGGAAGCTAGATGGAGGCTCCATCAAGATTATGGGCGCGATCCTCTGAGCCCCCTCAGCTGAAGGAGGCGCCTAGTCCTTTTCTTGGAAAAACTAGAGGCGGCTCACCTGCAAAAAAATTTCTAATTTGCTTATGCATCCGATGTAGCAAACCCGTGATGAGAAAACATCTCTTCCTCCTTGGTGACTCATTGTCGATCATAATTTGTCTAATCAAGCGAGAAACCTTCTAACCATTTATTGTCTTCTCTTTGCATCCTCGACTCTCTCTTTCTTTTAAGTAGGAATGACTTGTGGACGAGGAATTTGGGTGCGGGCATGTCTCACTCATAGCCTTGTAGCGACCTCCGCTAGGCCCCCTTGGCAGAAATCGCCTGAGAGGAGCCACCCAAGACTAACTTTAAGAGATCAACAATAATAGAAATGCTCCTCTACATGACCTTAGCAGGCAATAGCGGGGAGCAGTAGAGGGATAATATAAAGAAGGAGCTGCGCCCAACTCTCTCAAATTCTTCACAGTCAGCAGAAGCTCATGATTATGCTCTGCCTCCATTATCTCAAGCAATCGCTTAATGTTCTCAGTGACCTTCTCCAATCCAGTTCACTAAAAACCGATATAAACATTTCTGGGCGACATTAGAAAATGGGCATGCAGAAATTTTAACCATATCAGACAGATTTGCTCTGCCTAAACGATTTCAGAAAGTTAGGTTGATTCATTGAGGAGATGAGAGACGAGTGTTTATGAGAGCCACCAGACCAGTGACCCTTTCCTTTAGATCTTGGGAGTTTGGAGCATGATTACCAGACAAACTGGATGCAAGATGGACATGGGCGGCACCCCGATCCGGACAGTATAGACCAAGCAAATCTGGTGAGATGTCATCTGAAGTGAGTTTTGAGTACTGACCATCAAAATCCGAATAGTGTTGGATGGATAAGCCTGACGTGCCGAAGCGTGTAGGAAGCCCCTTTACCGGTGACACGGGGAAGTGCCGACTTCAAGCACTCGGGTAAAGTAGACGGTGTTGTCCACTTCTCCCACAGTTGAGGTAGCAGGACCGTCTCACAACTCAAAACTAATGTTGCTAGGAATTTGGCAAAAGGACCTCAACTCCTCCCTGGACATGGAGGAGACAAGGCTTCTTGCAGAAGGCATCTCCCGCTTGGGTCCTCTCATATACTTTGGTGGGTGGGAAGTCTCCTTTTTACATCTCGCTATTATGCTAGTAGATGACAATAAGAAAAAAGAAAAGAAAAAGGGAGAGATCAACTCAACAATATTACGCTTGAAACGGTGCGAATTCCCAAAGCCTTGGCGTTTTGCAACTATTGAGACACCCCAGGCTTAGGCATGCATAAAATCAATGTGGTTCAATCTCGAACCTATCGGCGATTAAGAACGTATAAACATGGAAAATGTGGACAGCCCCGCCAGCGAAGTCAGGCGAAATAGATGGAAGGAGCCTCTTTTACACACACACACACACACACACACACACACCTTCTTCTATAGGAACTGAACGATGGGGATTCTCGAGCGATATTCACCCAAGAACGACTTAGTCACGTGAGAGCAAAACACTTTCAAAGCGAAGATTGCTAAATAGAGCAAGGACGGCCTCGGATTTCTCTATGGGTAGGCGCATGCAAGTGGTCAAATCGCCGATGGGACCCGCCTGACATTGAGACGTGCTTCCCATCCTCGTGTTTGGTATCCATAAAGCGTTAGCCTTCTAAGGGATCAGAAATGGAAAATGAGACCACGGGCCTAGATCTGCAATTTGGTGAGCTAGTCACGGTTTCAAAATGGCTCAGGCCCATCAACCAAGCAGAGCCCAATGGGCGATCCGCGGGAAAGAAATTAAAACCCCATCCCCGGAAGCGAGTTCAAGCCATAGGCTCCCACAATGACATGCGAAGAAAGAAGCGAAAATAGAAAGATTGACACTACAAGTATGCTAAAGGACAAGTTTATTAAATATGACAAAATATGTCAATGGTCCCATAAGAGCAAGACAAACATATCTAAGCGACCTCGGTGGATCCCTGGCATGAACATGGGGGTAAACGCACTAGGCTGGTTACAATCAGAAAGGGAGAATCAAAAAAGGAGAATCAGAGGAGGAATAAGAAGAAGAAGCGGGAAAAATCAAGGCAAAAAAAAGAGAATCAACATTATCTGGCAGAATTTCCTTCAACTCCTCACCTCGGCCGCTGTAGCCTTAGGAGGCTCTATACAGCTGAAGTAGTAACCTAGACAGCATAAAGCTCAAGCGAAACACATTAGTACTGCAACTTGTAACCTCCTACTGCTCCCTGCAAGGTCCAATGCAGAGCTTTGAAAAGGGGACGCTGGCATGGTTAGGCTTCCCATTTGGGACTCCTGATGAGTCAACATAGGCATCGCCTTCAAGCACACAATATCCGTGGCAGGTTGTAGAGGCTACAGAGTTTCCCGGCCACCATCATTCCACCAACCTTTGTCGGGAGTATACATGGGAAGATAAGCTATCGGACTATCGGAAAAGCAGTTAGATTGGGGACTGTAAAATCCTCGTTCACCATCTCATATTTGCTGTACAGGAATCTAAGACCAGGCGCATTAAAATGTCAGCCAGGGACTCTAGTGCCTTACAGGTAATATAAAACCTCAGGCATGCGCTCGATGTCATTTATTTGCATATTTGCTGTCTACGGCTCTCATGTTCCAGATGATTTAGAAATCATTATTTTCCATAATACCAAACGCAATCCTGTAATTAAAAGAAAAGGGCATTGTAAATTTAAAACATGGGCTAGCCAACTAATCCAAAGGGCCTAACTCTACTTCATAGTCCCATCGCTTGGCCCGTCACGCCTGCAGAGCTGACCAGGCGGCCTAATATAAAACCACGCGGGAACCACCAGGGCTGGTACATTTCCTTGCTATCGTCCCAAGGGCATCTGTCTGCCCGGCCGACCCGTCTTACACTGAGAGGTGGGTTTGGCGTTGCTCTAAACAAAGGAGATTCGATCTAGATAAGAAAGTATTTTTTCCTGCCTTGATAAAGATTATCTCCTCAAAATCTGAGAAGAATTAGTCTTAGGAAATGAGAAAGGCGATTTGATGACAAAATGATGAGTCATCTTTCCTAAAATCCGGGACAATTCCTTAGGTTTAAAAGAACCCTCCATGTGGAAAAAGATGACCAACCCTAATCCATCAGAGCACTCATCCTCTCCATCATTTTCTTAATCATGGAGCGGTGACACTTATGCTTGATCACCATTCAAACTACTTTTTACGAGTTCTCAAATCGATGAGATCAGGCGAATCATGTAACAACACTAAGTGATTAACATATTTCTTAATTACCTAATGGATTTCTTGCTCCAATATTTCTTGCCTAACAGATTATTCTTTAACTGCTTGATTTGATGGATTCGGTACCAAGTTCATCGATTCATCCAGTTTATATATTTTAAGACTGCGTTTGAGTATCAAGCAGCTTTAAAGATGTACTAAAATCTACTATAGCAACCATGCATACATAATATTCAATATCACCATAATTTGTGAGTACACTACTTCTGGATTTGATCTAAGTATCTTTGAGTGATATAAAAAAAAAAAGGACCTTAGTGATGAATAGACAAGCTAAAGAAGAAAGGATTCTTTCATACTTTATTAACATTAATTTAAGAATCTAGCCTTATTATTCTAGACTACTGTAGTTTTGGAGGCTGATGGTCTTCTTCTATTTTGGCTTTTTTTTGTTTTTAGTAAAGGTTGGGTGTTGTATCACTGCATATTCCTAGGAGTTGGGTTTTTTTCATTGCTATTAATGACATTTTCTTTTGGTATATAAAAAAAAAAAAAAACTTTCAAATCGATTTACTAATAAAGTGGAGTTTGAGAAACCCAGAGTTAGCGGATTCAATCGATGTGTTTATAAGAAATGTTGTCAAATTAAGACAAAGAACAGAAAAGGGAGTAATATTTCATTACTAGAGGCTGTAATCCAGTCGAGTGATATATAGCCAAGATCGAACTGCATTTCGGTTAAAAAACAGAAAGTTCAAACTTGACTCTCGGAACTAAATTGGGTTTTATATATTAAGCTGGCTCCATAAATAACTGGGCTAAAGTTCAGCAGTTGAATTAATTAAACAAATAATGATGGTGCTATCGACTCATGAAATCGGCTGGTATAATTGATAAACCAGTGGCGCTCTGATTAAGTCATGCAGCAGGTTAGGTATTGTGATACTCGGGCTTCAGTTCAACGAGCTGTAAGTTCTCGGGCTCAACATTCTTGAATTGAATTGAATAGCTTATAGTAACTTGACTCATTACACCCATATGAAGCCTTCCATCAGGCATGCAAATGGATTTTTTTTAATTCATTTTATCAGGACTGACCAGCTATGATAGTCCATCAGTGATCTCATTCTTTTTAGGAATGCCCAAGCTCACGAAGTTAAGTTATTTTATGCCACAGAACAATTGATTTAATTCTATTTTTTGGAAAGAAATGGTTTGATGTAAAGCCTTGCTTGAATGAGAACTCTTTTTCAGCATCGCCCCGGTGCAGGCAGGAAGGCGTATCAGTCCTGCCATCAGTGGATCTTATTGCTAAAAATACTAGTACAGGCTAGAGGATCAGAAAAGATCAAGTTTAGAGAGAGAGAGATGAAATGAAAATATAGTTTGCCATTGTTGCTCTTAGGCCTCTTGCCATGCCTGTAAAGTGAACAAATCCTCACAGACTTATGTGGGATGATGACAGTGATGGTTCATGCCCAGATCAGGTCTTGGGGATGTGCCAGGGATCACAACTTCCATCTGGATAGATAATGGTCAGCTGTTTGTTCAGCCGGTCAGATTCCTGTTCGTCATAATATCATGCAGGCACAGTGACTGTCACCATGAAGACAAAGGAAGGGAGATTCTATAACGTGCTTTGTTTAGAAGCATGGCGGGGATGACCTGAGGGGCCATTTTCGTATTAACACAAGCAGCCGGTTTGTTGTTAGACATGAAGTAACAGCTGATCGCGAGAACGGCAAGTATCGGAGGGATGCTTTTTCTTTCTGTGATAGAATGAATGGGCGGCCGTTTAGTAGATTATTCTCTGACTCATGACATGGATGGCTGCCAGACTCTATAGCCAGCCAACCATACTTTGGATCTCGCCGTCATTACCATGAATGATGATGACGTCTCTGCTAATACCACCTATAAATTTTGCCTCCACGCTGCGAGTAGCTCACCGCACCATCACCACCCTTTTATGAATATTCCCAAATCTCTCAGCTCCCCAGGTAATCATATAGCTGGAAGTGATCCTCGGCTGAGTTGCGGGAGATCTTACCAGTAGCGGACATTGCAGACTTATACCCATATTTATTTGCGAAAGGATTCGATTTACAACGATTATGTTGCTCACCTAACTAAAGACTGACACACATGATTTTCCAAGTGAACTCATTATAAACCTATCTGGGATTCAGTATAAATGGATGATTACATGATCTCTCATATATATTTCATACTTATGATCCCCACAGTATTGATATTATTATATTACCAGTATTATTAATGTGTTGTACTATTGTATACAAATGTAAAGAAGAAGCAACATATTTGCTGGAGATATGGTGGGAGAAAAAACCACACTTAGATCAGGAATTTGGGTGTGAATTATAGGATAATTAAAGTTTGTTGGAATAGAATAAGCCTTGACCTCTCTACCTTACTTTTTAATTAGTAAACCTTGGTCGAATATAAACCCTAAAACCAAATTCGGATCACAAATCAACACTAAGCTGATCTTTGAATCTGATTACCAGTTTACTTTGACATGATGAATGTGACATCAAAACAAAATATTCGCTTATTGGAATCTGTAAGAATCTGGTGAATTACACTCATGTATTTAATGAAAGGACAAGAGAGGCTGTTCCATAGTTTGCCTAGGTAATTAATAGTGTATCACTGTATGACCGTTCTTGCATCCTTCCTTGTCAGTTAAAATTAATCTACTAATTAGTTGTGGTTTCATAATAATTAATTAAAATGTTATTTTTCATGGGTGGAACATTCAATGATGTGATGATCAGGTATTATCCGTATAAAGGATCTTGCCAAAATACACATGGAAATCTGTGATGGCTACATTAGAGATCGTGGGAAACATCTATCTGATGTGACCTTTCATTTTTATGCACAGTAAAATGCCTGATCTGATGGATGCTAGTTCTGCTGCGTCTTTGCCCTTGGACTATCACTGCTCAGTCTGGGAGACGGCGTAGCCTTGGACTTCCCAAGGTACCTGAGTGCTCATCAATGTTGGGTTTAGGCTGCACTTTTGCCTCTGAGCATCCGTCGCAGAAACTACTGGCCAATATCTGCTGACTTCCATTGAGGCGCATGGCACCCCATTTTGCCTTACGGGATGGTAAGGCCGTGAAAGTAAGTAATCTTTAAAACTCAACCACCTCTGTTTATATGTGAGAGTCTAGATTGCGTGAGAGATGTATTTCAGGACTTTGTGGTTGAAAACACCTCGGCCCTTTCGCCATATAAGTAGTACGGCGTGGATCTTGGGCGAAGAAGACTACGGTGCCAACTCCATGTCTAAGTGGGTAATTTTGCTCTCGATGATTCTTCAGTGCAGGAACCATAAGCCACACAACTTTCTCGGGCGCATCAGGGCTTTGGCCAGGTCGAGTCATGACATCATGAGCTACCTTACCTCATCCCCTTTTAGGGACTAACTTAGAATAGATTTGAAGTAAGCCTCCTCTTCAATTCCTGGAAGAAAAAACAGCTCATGAGTCATCCCACACAAACTTGACCGCCTCCTTGAATTGAATGTTGCTCATAAGTATTTGCTAGTGGAAGAATCATCTATGAAGCCTCATGTGCCTTGTATCCGAAAATCGTATCTCGGCGGCTCAGTCTCTCGATATCCACGACCTGTGACCTTCCAGTGCGACACTTTGTGACATACGTGTCGACCGCCCACCTCGATGGCCAAAACTTCGCACTTCTTTTGAACTTGGCATATAATTGATGATCACTCTCGAAAGTTATGAATCTGATTCGATGAGTCTACTCATCCTCCGCCTTAAATGCAGAATTAGATCGGGATCTTATGCAAGGCCACCACAAATTAGTCAAACAGGTTGGAACATATTCATGAGTCCGTATGAATCTTTGCAGGGTGCGTGTCAATCAGGCATCACGTAGCTCAGTCCTATACATCACAGTTTATCTTGGATGTGCCTTCCTAACTCTCAACGGCGGCAGTGGAAGTCTATCTTTGATCAGGCTGCCCCCTCAAGCCGATCAAACAAGTCATCAATCTCGGTAATGGATGCAATTCTTGAGTGTAGCCACTGTTAAACTATCATGTCGATGCATATTAAAGGTCTTATCCTTTTTCTTACGCCGATGGGCTAGGCACCATGGTCAATTAACAGTTATTGAAACCATGCGAGTGCTCTGTATCTGGACGCCAAGCTCCACCTACAACTCAACCGGCGACATCTATGGGGTCATGGGGCCGTGACGTGCGAGTTGACTCAATGCGGAGTCCCTCGTCCCTCGATGGAGTAATCCATTGACTGTCGGAACATCCTGTGCTGTAAACCCAGAGGAATTAAACGTATCTGTCTCATATACTCCAGGATTAAAGATTTAGTATCTTAATGCCGAATCAAGCTGCCCATACCATTGTGAATCATTTTGGTGATGTAAGATTGAAACAATCTTACTTGGATCCATGAAAGAACCTTTAAATGTCGTCTAATGTGCGACCGGTGAAACCTCATCCCGATTACGTCTTGCGTAGCCCGATGTACCAACGATCCATCCGAGGATGACCTCGAACTCTGACATGTCCGCGTGAAGGCCCATAGTGGTGAGTCAGATCGCTCCACATCCCGACATATCGGTCAATTCTATTTAGTGTTCTCTGGGGGCTCATACATTGCTGGTTGGGTCTCAATCCTCTAAGTGTATATACCAAGTTGCAACAGTAAAGAATCATTCGGTCAAATATTTGCCACCACGGGGCGAGTAGAAATGAATCTTTCGTAGTTTACTTCTCGATCTGCCAAAATGCGGCAGTGAACCGCATGCCCGAGGCTGAAATCCGAGCTGTGCCTTGCCCTCGACCTACGGCCTACTCTGGCCTGGCTGTCTGGCTGGCTTTGATGCCGTGTCTTCCTGCCACATGGGGCCCATTCTATATTCCATGGCCCAGTGAGGGTGGAGGAACATCAGATGCATCGTGTCCTGTGATGGTAGGAATTTGTGGGTGTCCTGACTTGAGCCCACATGTCTATGGGCGGGTTCTGTGCCTCATGTAATCAGGTGAGTGAAACATATCATCTATGCCGACCTTTGTTTCTTGGGACTGGCCTTGGCTGTGTTGGCGTGGCCAAATGAGGAAACCCTTGTGGAATGAAGTCTCACCATTCTTCAGGCTGAAAGAAGGCTTAGCTCCTGACTAACTATCACTGTGCCCGCATCCCAGGTCTATAGAAATCGCTACCTCCGCCCAATGTTGAAGGTATGCGACCAGCTTCAATTACATATCTTGTAGATTGTATCCTCACGGAAGTATTTGCTTTGAATGGACAACTTGATGTCTCTGGGCTTCCGACCTTGATTGTCAGGTGGCCATATTAATCAATAAGAAGCGTGCCAGCTCTGGCAGTATCATTAAAGTGGGTCAGCGATTTTATGCCAAACAGACTCTCAGGCCTTACTTATCTGAAACTGGAAATCTTCCCCATGGATTATCTGCGAAAATCATCATATCTTGTTTCAGTCATGAATTGTGACCACTCACGGTCACGGGACTCACCCTCGTTTTTAGACAAAGCCACGGCGTAATCAGGAAGTGTCATAGAGTGATCTCATCAAAGCACAGGAGGGTCATCTCGATCAGTGGACCATTGTTGACTGTTGGTCCTATTCCTCATTAGACATTGGAGGATGATGTCTTGGCCAGACTTTGGAGTTAAATCATGGCCTCATTGGCTGTGGTGATGACTACCAAGGCATGGCTCTATGGGGACCTCAGTGTGAAGCAGTTGGGGTGTTATGTCAAGTGGACAACCTCTATGCCCCATAAATCACATGCATATCCCATAAGTCAAATATTAAGTTTAAAATCATTCCCCATTGTCTCACTATTGTTTGCAGTGATACAATGACAGGCTGTTTGCTCTCATGAACATTCTTTTGTTACGAACTCCTGGTTTGTTTCTGTTCTAAGTGATTTCATCCATTTTTCTATATAAATCCTACCACGTATATAATTGGTGCCTTTGTCACTCACATACAATCATGTAACACATAATCACTCACATCCCAAATTCACAAAGCATACAGAAAACAAACAATGCATCTTTGTGATCTAACCTGTCCCATGACCTGGTAACCTCCTACCTAGACCTTGATAACAAACTATGGTTGGATATCAAACTTCGTGAATTCTAACCCATTGACACAGTTGCACCAGTGTGTCTCCTACATTAGAAAGCATGTATTAGACCCATGTCCCACCAGAGCCCTAGGTATTATTCATTATACCTAAATACATTTTCTTTGTGTTCCCCCAATTCTGAGTTCCAGTTGTTGCCAAATCCTTTGCAAAACTATGTGTCTCATGTGAGACCCCGTATGATAAAATATTGATAGGGCCATCATCCATACTTATTATAGTTACAAGACCATGCATTCTGTAGATCAAGGATTATTACATCACTCTTAGCCTAAATATATATTAAAACTAGTTTGCTAATATACTACACAAAACATGAATCAAGGCCTGATGACCCTTCACGTCTGAAACTCTGGGAGCTTTTCTGCTGTGCATAATCTGTGTGCACACCTGAAGGGGAGTCCCATGTGAGGGTAAGCTAACGCACAGTGAGAATCAAATCCTCTGAATTCTCTACTAGATGCTGTCTAAGTAGTCATTTCACAGTCGAACCAACAACAAATCTAGTATACGTGTTTGTCACATCATGGAAAAATTATAATATCATATCAGGGCGAACACTCTACATACCTGCGTGTAGATGACCCTTTATTTTCTGATACAAAGTGCAATGGAAATCAATAAGATAGTTAGGCTTCCGTCATATCGCAACCAGTAATCTATGTGATATTTATTTAATCGTTCGTGTCTTTTGGGCAGCGAGCGTTCCGGGAGTCTCTGCGGTCTCTTACATCCTCAGGCGTTTTTCGACTTTCCTGATGGTTGACCCATTAACCGGGTTTTGGGGCTTTTCACTGAGGGTGTCCTATCCCTACACTAAGCAGCTTTCTTCATTTTACATTTTATTTTAACATTGTGTGACTCAATTGATCTTCGTCCCATTCCCAAGCCCACACGATTGACACGAGCGATTACCAAATTAGTCTTAGTGTGTATGTAATTATTCTGCTACCCATGATACAATGCAATTTGTGCCATTGCACTCAAACTCATGACCCGATGTATGAAGACCTCTACTTGGACATTCTACATATATATGTGATACTATGAACACTCATATCTAATGCGGCATTTCTGTATATTGAACCAACGTCAACATACGGCGATTATGTTTAATATTCCACCGCGTTCAAATCGATGTCGCATAGCGCCTTTTCATCATATCCATTCGGTTCATTCATGTCAACACATCATTCGAGCATGTATTAACATGATTCAACAATTACTTAGGCAAGTAATGCCATAATTCATATTCGGTACGAGACATAGTAGCCGATCATCTGTTGATGCATATATTATTTCCATCTTTATCCCACACCTATATCATAATTCATATTGACATGTTGTTGGTGTGGCAATAACACGGCTAGCTATTCTTGACCATAAATTTGACCATGCTTGGCGTGAAATAATCGGACTTAGTTCGAGAAAGTCAGTTTTTGTAAATACCACACAAAACATCAAACCACGGAATTCCTGCTCAGGCCATACGCTGACCCTAAGCATTTCGATTCCTGTAGATTCAAAAGCAGTTCGAAACCAAAAGCAGACCTTTCCTCAACTGTCCGGCAGGCTGGCCAATATTAGCCATGTTTGGCTAAGCACTTTATTCTATTATATTCTAGACTCTTGAGCTTTCCATAGGAGTCCCGAAACGCGTGCAAATCGGAGTTTGGGCGGAAGTTATAACCGTCTGAAGTTGATGCGGCCATTAACAGGGTGTCTGCGGAAATTTGAAGCACACCCGCATTTGCCATTATGCTCGGGATTTTGCTGTCCCGAACACAATGTTTGATTTCGGACAGTCTCAAGACGCCATAAGACCGGTCTTTGACCATCACACCATCACAAACAAACCACACAACATACAAATTGCCCGAAAAACCAGGCCGAAGCCGTGGCCAGATTTGACCACCCCAGGCATAAAATAACAGTAGGAGAAGCCTACCTGCGGCCGATGCGATTGGGTTCTTTGTAGTTAAAGTTGCTCGCTGCGTAGCACTCTCTTCTCTCTTTCTTTTTCCTCTCTTCCTCCACTTTCTTCTTTATATTTCTTCTTTCCTTTTCTTTTGCTGCTCTTTCTCCTATCCTATCCTTCCTTTCTCTTCTCTTTTCCTCCCTTTCTTTTCCCTTCCTCCTCCTTCTCCTTCTTTGCTCCCCCACAAACTGAATTTTAAACCCCAATTGAATGAGAACTCCCGTATTTGCATAGGTTTCAAGGGCCATGCATGATGACACATGGCATGCCATGTGTCCTGTTGCCATGTGTCCTACCTTCGTGTGTACTGCTGCAATGTGACACATGGCTTGCCATGTGTCACTCCTATCAGTTTGCCATGTGTCACCCACATATTTCGTCATGTGTCGCTTGAACTACCCAGTTGTCTGAAATACGTGGAATTTCGATTGTCTGAATAAACAAAGTCATTGGGTAGCTAGATTTCGTGGGAGCGATTCCAGCAGTTGTCCAGATTACGTCATCAGAATCTAGAAAAATCCCAACTTTTCTCCGGACTATTCCGGTAAATTACTGTTTTGCTCGCTTTCTTTTTTTTTTTTTTTTGAAAAATTTAAATTTAAAATTTTCACAGGTTTTACAGTATTCTTTGCGTTTTCAGAACATTAAGCATCAGGAACCAAATATGTTTTCCATGTTCTCTTTATTGTTTAGAACAGAAAATAATTTTTAAAAATATGAACCAAACATCCGAAGTAAGTTTACCAGGAATTGAAATTTCCACCTAAAAATAAAGTTAGGTAGTTTCTTTTGCTTCTTTTTGCTTTTATCTTTTCTTTTCTTTTCTTTTCCTTTCTTCTTTATCTTCTAGACATTCAAGCTCTTAGAGGAGATAGAGAATAGTAAAATGAAATAAAACTATTAAAATACTCACCAGAAAAAGATGCCATAAGACAAAATCAAAATCTTCGGTTGTTCCATATTTCTTCCAGACCAGGCTTAATTTGTTAATAAAATTAAACTAATAATTTTGACTAATTGTTGTTTTCCTTTTTGAATTGTACAGCTATATCCTTAAGCATTGGGTTTTGCTGTGGTTGCTGAATTTACTGGTTGTAATAATTCCTCAAGGGATAAGAAGATCATTCAACTCAAGAAGAGAGTTCTTCAAGAGCAACGGTGGTTTGTTAATACAGCAACAGATCTCCTCAGACAAGTAAACTTAGAAACTAAAAATTTTCTCCTCCGAGGAGTTAGAAAAGGCGACTGATTACTATATGACGTATCCTTCAAGGAAAAAGAGGAGGGCATGGTTACAAGGGATGTTACCGGATGGAAATGTTGGCTGTAGAAGTCTGAAAGATGGACGAAGCTCAAACAGAACACTTCGTAATGGTGGTCTGCTTTCCCAGATCAACCATAGACATGTTGTCAAATTGTTAGGTTGTTGATTTAGAAACCGAGGTTCCACTTCTGTGAGCCATATGTTTAGTCTCCAATGGAACTCTTTTCTGAACACATCCATGATCAGATGGATGAGCCTCCCCATGAAATGGTCAGATCCGGTTAAAATTGCTAAGGAAGTTGCAGAGACAATAGCCTACATGCATTCAGCTGTTGATAGCGCCAATCTATCATTGAGACATCAAGTCCAGTAACATACTCTTAGGTGGGAAATGTGAAGCGAAATTATGGATTTGGATTTTCAGGATCCTGTTTCCGGCAGAAAGGAAAATAACGAGCTACATGTGTAAGGGACATTTGGTTACTTGGATCCAGAGTATTTCGAGCCAAACCAGGTACGGAAAGAACGTGTTTATAGCTTTGGAGTTGTTCTTGTCGAGACTCCTGACAGGACAAAACCAGCTACAATCTTTAGATCTGCAGATATGGGGTTGGTTGCATATTTCATATCCTCAGTAAAAGAAAAGCGTCTCTTTTGCGTGTATTTGGATCCACAACTGTTGCAGAGGAGAAAAGGGGAGATAGTAAACTTGGTCAACCTTGCAGTGAGATGCTTGAAGTTGAACGGGAAAAAGGCCAACCATGAAGAAGTTTCTTGGGAGCTGGAAAATATTCTGAAAAAGCCTAAAAGGTGAGCTGCAAGAACTAAGCTACCAGCTGCAAGGGGACTACTACTTTATGGATTCATCAAGGCCAGAAGTTTGGACTATGGAGATGAGAGAGAAGAAATCAGAGCTGAATTGGAGCAAGACATCCATGAAGCTACCGAATAAGCTCATCATCTTCACCTGCAAAGTGAGTTAAGATTAATTAATTTGTAAACAATCTCATTTTGGACTAAGCTGAATAAGCAATAGTGTAGTATAGTACATGCTTCTTGCAAAACCAGCCATTGGACTTGTGTGGTTCATTTCACTTGTAATTTCTTATATGTAATTATTAGGGTCTGTAATTCGTTTATTGTTTTTAAAAACTGGCACTATTATCAAAAACTTAACTTTCAATTTATTTTTATGAAAAATAATAATTTTCAATAGGAACTAAACAAGACCTTAGTTGCCTTTTAGCATCTATGAAATAGTATATATCACTATGGTAAAAATATCAGCTCATCCATTTTCAAAGCTGGTGAAAAAGGTTTTTACTAGCTAGGGTGATATAGATATAAAGTTTTGAATTAATGGGACAGCAGTGATTCTTGGGTTTCCATCAATAGCCACCACTTTCATAAATAGGGACCCCTACCCTCTCTATATTGTTGGATTTCTGGGTTCATTCCACCACCCATCTTTCCAAGTCTAGTCAAACATCCTATATATATCCCATGTTCAAGTATAACCAAACATTCATTCAACCAATCATTCAAACAAGTACCAATCATTATATAAAGATTAAAGGCAAAATTATGTTTAGTGTGAAACAAAAACTATCATTACTGTAAGTTTTACAGCAGCCCCATCCTCTCATCACGAAGCTCCCAATTCTTTTGTTGCTTTTTTTTCATCCTTGTTAGAAATGGGGGTGGTTTTTTGGTATTTCTTGATGAAATGCTAAATATAGGTGACATCCCACTGAGATATGGCCTTTCTCCCTCAATAAAGTGGTTTACATTTCACTTTCGTCGAGTTTTTCATTTCTTTCACTTTATTTCTTCATGTTTTTTGTCCTTGGAGTTATTGCGATGTATGGTTGTTCATTAGTTTGTTCGTTGGTTTTATTTGGTAGCGGTCGGATAACAACATACATTGTGATCAGTCATATCAAAATCCCTTCTCGTCACTATTCTTCATCGAATTTGGAATCTTTAAGTATTCTGGGCATATTAGGATTATCTCTTATAGACCTTAGCGGATTTTACGTTGCTATTAACTTGGATGCTATGTCATCCTCTAATGTTCTTAGCAGTTTGATTTCCGTGTCGGATAGCAAATGTATTACCGTTAGAAGATCATGAAAGTAAATTTGAAGAGATCAGAAGTTCATGACCGCGTTATGGCTACGTAGGAAAACAACTTGAGAGGCAGGAAAATGTGTGGGTACTTGATAGTTTGTTGCTTTTGAGCCTTTTTGCCTCTTTATGCCCGTGCATAGAAAGACCAATAATTTAGATGTTTAGTCAATTATGTGTCTATAAATATATTTGTTACCATTTATCTTACAATCTCATGGGACTAGCGGATGTTGTGTTTTCATGAAGTGTTTAATCATCCCATTAGATAGGGGAAGAAACTTTTTGGCCTTATATTAGTTTGGACTCTTCTTTATCTAGTAAGCGCGTTTAAAAGTCATGAAGACCCTTGGACCAAAAAAGCGGATAATATCACATGGCCGGGCCAGTTTCTAAATGATATCGGAGGCGACAGCCGACACCGATGTGGGGAGTCCGTTACGTTTTGACTTTGTAGGGGATGCTTATACGCCGGCTCCACAATCCCATGGGACTACTTGAGAGCGTTGTGTCTACGTATGATGTTTTTATCACATCTCATATCGTATAGGGGAGAAACTTCGTGATACTATATAAGTATAAGTTCATCTCAACCTAATAGACATATTTTAAAGCTGTAAGGGCTCCTTGAACCTAAAACAAGCAATATCTACATTATTGGACTGAGTGGTTATATATATATATATATATTCCTTTGACAAGTTTCCTTTTGTTTTTGTTTAATTTGTCACATATGAGTTTCTTATTGAAGATAATAATTGCAAATTGCTCATGCAATAAATTCATGTTAGTTCAAGCAAATAGAGCATAGTTAAGTCACACATTAATAGAGTATGTGTGTAATATAATAACTAATTTCAATCTTGACTTTAGCTTTTCTTGTATTCAAATGCGTGTCTGTCTATATACAAAGTGCCTTTTAGTTTTTGTTTCTTACCATTTCAACTATAATTTGTTAAAAAACAAATGTTATTTTCAAAAAAAAAAAAGGTTTTCCCTTTCTTTCATGCTGAAATGTCTAATGAGCAACAAATACATAGATTGGATAACAGGATTCCAGTCTTTTCCCTTATTTGAACTTTTCCATTTTTTTTTTTTTGGCATCAAAGAAGGTCATAAGTAATTTGATGAGAAAATTTAATAAAAATTATAAATATGATAAAACAATAACTAGCATCATTTTTGCAAGAGAAAATTTGCAAATTCCAATTAAAATTACTATAAGCAAAAATGGGTGTCTATATATATATAATTTGATACAAAACAAAAAACACTAAAGTATGAAAGAGACTTGATTCAAGATTAATTTTGTGAGGAAAGTTTGTGATAGGCCATATATTTTCTTTATCATAAGCTTTTTCTATAACCTAATCCATTTCTAGAATAGCATTTTATCGAAATTTGATTCTAAAAAAAAATCACCTAAATCAAATTGTAGTAATTAAGATAAATGCTTCATAAGAAAAATTCTATAATTAACCTCTATAAACCTAATACTCATTTTCTCTCAACATTTTCCTAGCTTCTTTTTTTTTTAAGCAAAGAATGTTGATTTTTGTCATTCTTGGTCTGGAAATAACTCATATACGCCTCTTTCATTTTTCTTTCTCAATAACGTGGTTATTCCACACACATCTAGGTTTTTATTTGTTTTTATTTAAGTCGTCGCGCAGTGCGTGTGTGATTATCTTCAGCCGTGCGCATGTGGTTGTCATCGTCTTGGTGCGGTGAGTAATTGTGTCATCTTAATACAATGTTTTGGTTTTAGTTGTCGTGGTGTGGCGTTTATTTGTGTTTAGGCAATTCAGACAATAAAGTATTTACGATCAAAGACAAGAAATCAGTCGATGATCGTGATATCTTTGTAAGATTGGAGTCATGGTATTCTAGTCACAATAGTAATATCGAATGTGCGAGCGCGACTATCAAATATAGACTGAGTTGATTGTTATCTTCCTTAACCTGAATCTTTGTTTCATCCTTTACGGTAGCGCCGCGTGACTGGGCGACCTTTATCGCCCAGCAGTTGGTCGATAGCAGCGAAATTTTTTTTTTTTTTTTTTTTTTGACCCCGGTGTTGGGGCGTCATGTTGTTAACCGATGTGTTTGTAATGATTGAATCATGACATTGCATGTGCACTTAGGTAGGGAGTAGCCCTTGTAGGAGAATTCCTCTATTAGGCATTGCTCACCTCATCGTGGGAAATTATTTCAGGTGTTGGAGGCCCATTGGGAGATGGAACTCATCTGAGGCCTTAATGGCAAAGAAGGCCAGATGCTAGCTTATTCTGTATTTTATAATATCCTGGACAGTTATTCAGTTTTGTTATGTCAAAAAGAGTTGTAATAAAACTCATTTTGAATTGTTTAATAGAGACGATAGAGTTTTTCAAAATTTTTACGTTACCTTTATTATGTTAGGGCCATTGTGATAATTTAGAGTGTCTTGGGAAGAAGCTGAAGGTGCAGGGAATGCCAGAAAAAAGGCCATTGTAGGTTTGGGCAAGTTTTAGGTCGCGACAGGGGTTTACGGATCTATGAGTTTACGGTCTATGTCGCGACATGGTTCTCGGAGCTACGAGGAGCAATTGCTTGGTCGCGACATAGTTTTTCCATGTTGCGACAATGCTTTGTTTTCCTGTCATGATGATGTCGCGACAAAGTATTTTTGTGTCGCGACAGAGTTTGGCCTTGGGCAGGGATTTTCATGTTGTGACAAAGTGTTTTTATGTCGCGACAGGGTTTGAAGGTCAAGACCGGAAGTTTTATCATCAGCGGCGAGTTGGCTAAGGCTAAGGAGAGAATTTATGTCGCGAAAGAGTATTTTGTGTACTTAGCGAGTTTGGTCTCGGCATGAGTTTTATGTCGCGACATAGTATTTTAATACGTGGTAGAGTTCGGCCTTGGTAGGGTTTTATGTCACAGCAGTATTTTGCGTTGCAATAGAGTTTGACCTAGGCAGGAGATTTTAGGTGCGACAGTGTTTCTTGTCGCGACCGGAGTTTGAGGTAAAGGCCCAAGTTCATCGATTCATTGATTTACTCACGTATTTTAAGAACTAATTTAGGGTATCAAAGGTAGCTTTAAGATGTACAAAAAATCAACGGTAGCAATCATGCATTGATGCACCTCGTGTTCAATATCACCATAATTTATTGATACTACTTCTGGATTGATCTAAAAGTATCTTTGAAGTTATGTTAAAAAAAAAAAAGTAGTCATGAATGAGCCAACTAAAAGAAGAAAGGATTCATTCATACGTAATAACATTACTTTAGAATGGCCTTATTGACTAGACTGTAGTTTTGGGTGCTAGTGGGTCTTCCTTCTGCTGTTTTTCTTTTGTTTTTTTAGTATAGGTTGGGTGTTGTATACTTTCTCTATACATCCCCTAGGAGTTAGGGTTTCAGCCCTTTATTAATGACATTTTCTTTTGATGTATCCGAACAAAAAAAGAAATTACTTTAAAAATCGTTCAAAGCTTCAAAAGGCTTTGGTTGGGATATGGAAGTTAATGATAAATTATTATTTTTGGCATGAAATGGTGTCCAAATTAAGACAAAAGATAAAGAAAGGGGACAATCACATGCATAACAAGGGTGTAATTGAGTTGAGTCGATACAGTAGCTCAGAACTCGATTCGGTTAAAACTCGAAACTCAAACTTGACTCAAACTCAGTCAAGTTTTTTTTTTCATATGTTCAAAGCTTCGATTAGAAAAATAGTCGAGCTACTCGAACTAAACAAAACTTGAATTAATTAAAATTAATAAATAATTATACTTAAACGACTTGAATCAACTCATTTCGATTAATAAAATAGTAAAGTTCGATTAAATTTGCTTGTAGCTTGAGTCGGGTAATATAATACTCAAACTCGACTCAATAAACTATTAGGCTACTTTCAGGCTCGATTAGTCTTTCCAGTCAAATTCAAGTGGTCAGTAGCTTGACTCGTATACCCTTATACATAACTAGGCACTTTTTTGGTCATTTATTAAGATGACTGACCTAGTAGTGGTCCATGGAAATAGTCTCAAATTTCTTTTGAGAAGTCTGAAACCCCGAGGGGTATGATGATGATGATCTGTGGAGCGATTTGATTTAATTCTTTTTTAAAAGAAATGGTTTGATGTGATATAAAGAAGCGCACTTGAATAAACAAATGGTGTGGGCGGAAGAGCCGTATCGAAATCCCTCCTCATCCTGATCATTATTACAAATAATATATTGTACAGGCGTGAAAGGATCGAAAATCAAGTTTGAGAGGGAAGCAGATGAAAATATGGTGCCATTGTTGGCCACTCTTGTTTCTTTTTTTCTTGATCAGAAACAATATCACCACACTCATGTCAAGATAAATGTGGCAAAGTATCAGTTCCTTATCCATTTCGGGATCGGAAATGTGAGATGTGCCAGGGATCACCTTCCTTCTGGACTGCAACAAGAAAGGTCAGCCGTTGTTGCTTGGTCACATTCCTGTTCGCCATATATCATCACAAGGCACAGTGACTATCACCATGAAGACAAGACGGAAGTGCTATGACGATAGTACATTTGAAAATTTTTATGGAGGAATTGACCTTAGGGGGAGCCCATTCGTGTTCAACACAAGCAACCGATTCGTAGTTGTTGGCTGCAATGTAACAGCTTTGATCACTGAAGACAACAAGTATCGGAGGGGATGCTTTTCTTTCTCTTGATGGAATTGGGACGGCAGCGGTTAGTAGATTATTCTCTTGTTCAAATCGGATGTTGCCAGACCTCCATATTAGCCAGCTCCTTAAGAATCTCACCGTCATTACAAATGAATGATGATGACGTCTCACGCTGATCCCCACCCCCATAAATTTTGCCTCCACACGCTTTTCTGAGCTCATTACATATCTACCACTTTTTATGAATGTTTCCGATCTCCAAGCTCCCAGAGCATCCTGTTCCGCTTCAGAAGTAGAGTCTCGAGCTGGATTTTGCAGGAAAAGGTCTTATGACAGCCAGAAACTGTTAAAACATATGCATGTGGGAAAACACAAATTGCAACGACTCTTCAAGATGCCATGGATATCGATGCTCCTGCACAAGCAGGTTTTAAGGAATCTTACCTTACGATTTATTACAAAGTAATTATATTAATTTATTATATTACAGCAGATCTATATATATGCTGTGCTAAATGGTACCGAAACCCTTAATTATGATTTTTACGTAGACACCTTAAATGATGTGACATCAAATCATTCTCATGGTGGAATCTATTGATAAGTGGGAATTACACTTGCCACACCTCTAAAGGGTTGAAGGAGGCCCTATCTTCCACATAGTTGCCAGGTAATTAATAATTAACATATGTGGCTGAAGCTCTTGCATCCCTTCATGATCAATTTCAATTAATCTACTAATTAGTGGTTTTCTTAATAATTAATTAATTACTGTTTTCATGGGTGCAGACATTGTGGTGATGATCCAAGTCGATATCCATGTGAAGGATACTGCCAAAATATAGCTAGTTACATACAGGAGAGAGTACTAGTACTCATGAAACTGTTCAAGAGATCAAGCAAGAGGCATACTAGTAAAATTGTAGCCATACCAGGTAATTATTACACCTCCATGTAATTTGTTTCTATTTCTTCCCCTAGCAGACTTGAGTTTTTTAATAAATGAATTTGTCTAATTTTGTTTTTTTATTTTATCTTCTGCCATAATATGTTCATGCCCATCTACAAAGTGGTGGAGCTAGGTTTTTCGGTCGGGGACATTTCTAACTTACATCAGTTTTGTCGATCTTAACAATTGTGAGATTCAGTTCAGTTCTGTGTCCTCCAAGAATTGTGTTATTTGATTCATGTCATTTGGCGAACTCTCTCAGTTCTAATTCCTTGGAAGAAAACACACACACACACACCATAAGGAAAAAAGCAAGATACGGTTTGTTTTGAAAACTTTCTTATTCTCTAATTTAATGTTTTTGTATTTTTATTTTTGGTATTAAGCTAGGAACTTAAGTAACATTTATCTCTATTTTCCATATTCTCCTTCTTTTTTAGAAACAAAATGATTTCAATATAACATCATGGATTTGCAGATCAAAAATTGCTAAAAAGTTGGGTAGTTTTTTCTTTTTTTCTTCCTTTTTGCTTTTATCTTCCTCTATTATCTTACATCTTTTTCTTTCTTTATTTCTTTCTTCTTTATCTTCTAAATATTCAAGCTCTTACAGGAGATAGAGAATAGTAAACCCTGACTATAACACCTTAGAACATCCCTATGGCCGTGGTCAGAACAAAACCCCGGCTATAGAACCACCTATGGTCGCGGCTAGAACAAAACCCGAGCTATAACCTACTTGACGCAATTAGATTTTCAGCGTCTAAACGTTTGTCAGAGTCACGCATCAACTGCCGCAGTCCACTTTGTTTCACCGGAGTTATATGCTATCATTGCATTATTTACGCCTTTGCGTAGGGTCAATGACCCGGCTATAGACTCCAGCTTCTTCAGTGTTTCTTAGGACCAGGATTAATTTATTCGATAAAATTAAGCGAATTTTGTCTAATTTGTTGTTTTTCCTTTGGTCTAATTCCCACGCTATATCCTTAAGCATTGGGGTTTTCTTGTTTGTTCTTTGAAATTCTTTGGACATATCAATTCTACGAGGAAAAAGAAGATCATTCAACTCAAGAAGAAGTTCTTCAAGAGCAATGGTGGTTTGTTATTACATCAACAAATCTCCTCAGACAAACAGGGATCAAAAAATCGGCCCGAGTCCGTCTGACTCGGCGTCGCCTGCTGCGCCGGATCTATTAGAATATCTGAACTAGGATACCGCATATGCTTTGAATCGGTGGAACTTCGGTATCATCGGGTTAAACTTCTGTCAACTCGGCCAAATTCCCGAGATGACTCGGCAAACTCGGCAGAAGACAAAAAAATCGAATCCTGTGCATTATGCTGAACGAAAAAATCAGAAAATATTCACCTTTGGAGATTTTAGAAGCCTTAGTAGACAAGCAAAACCTGACATGAATACAAAATTACAAATTGCAAGTACTGACGAAAACGAAGTTGAAGCGAAAGACCAAGGCGGGATTTTCTCCTTACCTCGATCTCGATCAAAGCGGCGAAGAGCAGTTACTCTCTCCCCAGACGAGAAGCGGAAGAGCGAGGAGAGCGGGGTTCAAAGATGACGTCCGTCTGACTCGTAGGTCGTATGCCCTAGGTCTAAGTCAAATCGGGCAGGATATCCTTACTATGCTTTGAATCGGTGGAACTCGGTGAAATCGGTTAAACCTGGTCAACTTCAGTAAATTCGAGATGACTCGCGGACTTCGGTAGAAGACAAAATCGAATCCACATTTTGTGTGCTGAACAAAAATTCGGAAATATATTCCACACTTCGGAGATTCTACGTAAAGCAAAAACAGTAGACGAAGCAAACTGACATGAATACAAAATTACAAATTGCAATGCAGCGAAGAATGAGTTACAAAAGCGAAGAACGAGCGGGGTTTCTCCTTACCTCGGTCTTGGTAGTAGAAGCGAAGAACGATTTTCTCTGAACGAGCGGAAGAGCGGGAGGAAGAAATGCAGGATTTTATCACGGACCTCGATGGCGGTCGGTCGTCCTGACCTCGCTCGCTTCGATCGCCGTGCCGTCGCGTCGCCACTCGCCATCGCCAGTAAATGCGCCTTTCGCCCGATCACGGTGAGATCGAGCCATCGGCCTCCCCTCCCCTCCCCACATTTGGAAATGGATTTTGGAAGCGAGGAAGAAGATCCTCTTTTGGCATTTGAAGTTCACGAAGCGGCGTCGTTTCATTGTTTATTTTTTTAATGCAAAATAAAGCGGCGTCGTTTAGGTGTATCGGGAGACAAAGCGGCGTAGTTTAAATAATCCAAAATGGCGCCATTTGAACATGATGCAAAGCAGCGTCTTTTTGATATCACGAATTTAAAAAAAAAAATTGCAGCCATAAAACGGCGTCGTTTTGGATCTAAAACCAGCATTATCGTTTTGTCGTAGAAGCTCCATTTTTGTCATATTCAACTAAAATATGTTACCATAAATATGGGTAAAATAAAATATATTTGCAAAAATATAAATAAAATAAGAATATAAATTAACAAAACCATAAATAGTATTTTGTAGACAATATAAAATACAAATAAAAATATTAATTTATTTATTTTACCAAACATAAATAAGAATTAATTTAAAGTTAATTATTTATGAAAAACAAGCATAATTAAACTAATTGTATTAAGCCAAATTAGATGCGGTAATATATTATAAATAAAATAAGAATAATGAATTTAACAATACCATCAATCATATTTTTTGTGAACAATATAAAATTTAATGTTATTTATTATTTTATTTATTTGCAAACATAAATAAGATTAATTCAAAATTAATAATTTATGAAAAACAAGCATAATTAATCTAATTGTATTAATATTAAGTGAAATACGGTAATATATTATAAATAAAATAAAATAATCATTTAACAATACCATCAATCATATTTTTGTAGACAATATAAAATTTAAATATTAACATTATTTTATTTATTTTGCAAACATAAATAAGATTAATTCAAAATTAATAATTTTGAAGAAACAAGCATAAAATAAGAATAGTATCTAATTGTATTAATATTAAATTAGTACGGTAATATATTACAAATAAAATAAGAATAATTATTTAACAATACCATCAATCATATTTTTGTGAACAATATAAAATACAAATATTTTTTATTATTTTATTTATTTTACCAAACATAAATAAGATTAATTCAAAATTAATAATTTATGAAAAACAAGCATAAATAAGAATAATTAATTTATTATAGTAATATTAAATTAGTATGGTAATATATTATAAATAAAATAAGAATAATAAATTAACAAAACCATAAATCATATTTTGTGAACAATATAAAATACAAATATTTTTATTATTTTATTTATTTTACCAAACATAAATAAGATTAATTCAAAATAATAATTTATGAAAAACAAACATAAATAAGAATAATTAATCTAATTATATTAATATTAAAGTGTATGGTAATATATTATAAATAAAATAAAGATAATAAAATTAACAAAACATAAATTATATTTTTGTGAACAATATAAATACAAATTTTTATTATTTTATTTATTTGACAAAAAATAAATAAAGTTAATTCAAAATTAATTATTTATGAAAAACAAACATAAATAAGAATAATTAATCTAATTATATTAATATTAAATTAGTATGGTAATATATTATAAATAACACTTTTAATTTATTTAATTCAAAATGGAAATTTTGTAAAGTTATTACTACTTGGTAGAAATTTAATTTTTGTTGAAGACATTATATTAAAATAATTTAATTGAACAGGTGTTTTTTTTGTTTTACTTTTATACATGGTTAGGTGAACATTTTGGAATGGCTTCAAAACATGATATTGGTTGGGAGCATGCAGAACCATTAGGTGGTAATAGAAGAACCCCCAAATGTAAGTACTGTGGAAAGGTTATTCATGGAGGCATAACAAGATTAAAGCAACACATTGCACATATCTCCGGACAAGTAGAAGGATGTCGAAGTGTACTGTGGAGTATGTCACAAAGCATTAGGTGTATATGTCTAATGCTTGACAAAAAAAATCGAATGAAAAAAAAAGAAGACGACTTATAAGTTCTTTAAATGAAGAGCATTTTCATGAAGTGATGAAGTAGGTCCTACGATGAAGTTGAAGTCGAGATGGCTTGATTTGAAGAAGACAAATGAAGCATGCAATGAGAGAAAGTCGTCGTGTTTTTGAAGAAGGTAGACATCGTAGGAGGGTGGTACTTCCTCACAACCATACGGTGTAGGTACAGCGTGGCACGTCTGAAGCTTCGACATAAGAGAAGGAGCTAACATACCCCAAAGAAGTTGACTCTACATGTTTTCCTTCCAACAAAAATCAATAAAAAGTATGTTTTTTGTTGAAGGTGCAAAGAAAGTGGGTAAAGCCATCTCTAAATTTTTTCTCTTCAATGGAATGCATGTCTGGTGATAGTGGGCCTTACTATCAATCTATGATTGATACCATAGTAGAAGCAGGTTCGGGTATCAAGGGTCAACGAGTTCAAAGTGGCAATGCATATCACGGAGGAGGTGCAAGAGCTTGAGGTATATATGAACACTTTGAAGGCCAAAAATGCGTATATGGTGTACCATCATGTGTGATGGTTGGAGTTCTAGAACTAGAAAGCCTATCATCAATTTCATGGTTTATTGTGATAGAAGCATGATCTACCTTTCTTCACACTACCAACATACCTAAGACGGCAGATTACATCTTTTCCCTTATGGATGGTTATTTGAGGAGGTTGGGAGGAAAGCATTGTACAAGTAGTCACTGATAATGAGCGAGTTTTAAAGCAGCTGGTATGTTGTTGATGGAGCGCAAGCATTTGTTATGGTCTCCTTGTGCAGCGCATTGTATTGATTTAATGCTTGAAGATATTGGAAACATGAAGCATATTAAGGAGACTTTAGATCAGCGAAGATGATCCATGTGACTTTGTTATAATAGCTCAGAAATTAGTTAATTTGGTGAGAAGTGTTCACGAGGATAGAATCTCTTGCGCCGGGAATAACCAGTTGCCAGATTTATTTCCTTGAGTCTTATACGTTATGAGGGCGATTTGAAGATGATGTGCCTGACAAATGAGTGGCGTGAATTCGACAAAGATCGGAGGCCAGAGAAGAGTTTAAGAGATAAGGTATCAGCATATCTTAAGCGATCGATTTTGGAAGAAGGAAAAGGAAGTCAAATCATCCTTGAACCTCTGGTCAAAGTTTTGAAATTGGTTGTCCAGATAAAAAGCCCACCGCATCAGTATTTATGACGATGGATAGAGCTAAACTGGCTATAAAAGCATCGGTGAAACATTGGGAAGGTATTGGGAAGTCATTGACATAAGGTGGGCAAATCAATTGCATAGACATTTTGCATTGCGGGTATTACAAAAATTCCTTATCCGATTATTATTATCTTATTTAAAGGCAAAGTATTATAAGTAATAATTTTTTTACTTATGTCGAGCTTATTTTTAAATTCAATGCTTGATATTCAAGCAATTCTCCGCCCATCCAGGTTAAACTTGGACTAAGGAGGTTATCAGAGATTGGGCGATTTGGATGAGCGAGGCCTGCAAAAGCTATGAGCAGTATAGCTGTAACTTGTGTTATTTTTATAATATATTTTGTATTTACAATGTGCATTAATAAAGTGAAGAACATTACAATGTAGGTGAAATTATTTGTTGAAGGCGGAGGTTTGGAAGTGCATTAACGAAAAATAATAATCATACTCTTCCAGGTGCTCACTATATTTATTTATTTATTTTTAAATACAAATTGTCATAATTTTCTAATAAATATATATTTATTGCCTAATATGGACTTTTTAATAATAGCTTAATGGTGGAACAATTATGGTGATGAAAGGTCCACATCTTCAAAAGATTCTTTGTATGAAGTTCTGATCGAACATATTATTCTATCTGGTTTGTAGCGGGGTGGAGCACATGGTCGTGATTCATGAAAGTTCTTGCTTGTCGTTGTATTGAAAAAGTTGCATAAGTTAGTTTATGTCCGCATTACAGTAATGTAGAGCTTCGAGTTAAGAATTTGATGCGAGGAGCGGAAGGCGATGAAGATTTGCCTGGTAATTGACTGGATCATATTTTTAATGATGATGAAGTATAGATGAGTGGATCTGAGGAAGGGGAGAGCACTGTTTTATCGTCGATAATTTGGATTAGTTGGATCAAGACCTTCCATCGAGAAGGTAGGGAGCTGACTGTCATGATGATGGTGGCACAATGCGGGGTAAGTGAGTAGACGTGCGCAAGGAAGAGAGTGGTTCTTCTTGTAAGGTAAGGCTCCTCGAATACTAGTAGTGATGAAGGTGGCGATAGAGCGATAGAGAGATGCAGCAGCATTGTTGGTGGCAGTGAAGATAGTAAAGACACCCGATGGGACAATGGGCGGTGGTGGCATTAGGGCAGCGATCTTTGTTGATAGTGGTCATGTCAATCGATTGATGAAATGGTATGTCGTGGCGCGGGGGGAAATGAGAATTATTATGCCACACAAGATGCGATCATGTGGATATAGGCTAGGCATACAGGAACAACAACACTTGGAAGGGTGACTACATTTCCTAGTGATGATGACCATTTCGGTGGGCATGATTATAGATCGGGTGTAGCAGTTGATGAGCCAATCCGCGGCGGATCGATTACCTCATTTCGGGGGGAGAGGAAGTTAGATCCTATCATAACTTTGGAAGTAGTGATAAATTCTTCCATTAACTTTTCGATGGGTATGATTTTGATCGGTATTCAACCCTTTGGAGCAGGCTACAGTGGTTCCTACTATGGATATGACCAATCTTGATGGCAGTAGCATTGTATCGAGGTTTGGATACTATCGACATCTTTGTTGAACCAGGGGGAGAGCATCCTCCAAGGCCATATTTTCTAATTATGGATCATCAACCCAATCATCTCTGACCAACACGATATAAATGATAGAACAATTCTTTCAACCACATTCTCACTATGCAAATTGCTCGTCTGATTTGGCCATGCTCGTCGTAGGAGTAATGATGATGATGATGATGATTTTGAGCCCCCTTGGCATTGACATGGTAGTGATTGATGTATTTGGTGACATTTTGTTATATTTGATATAAAATAATTTTTTTGTTAACATTAGCATACATATCTTTCACTAAATCTTCATTAACTATTTAAATAATTTTAAATATAACAAATTTTGTTTTATTAAATTTTGGCTTCTTAACTATATATATATTTTCCTAATAATTTATATAATATTTAATAATTTTTAAATATTTGTGTTTTATTTGCGTATCGGCCCGTCACAGCGACCAATACCCTTGACAGATTCGTCATTCCGTGAATAATGCGACATGTGACTTCGAATATGCGGAACAAAGGCAAACTTGAGAAACTAAAAATTTTCTCCTCAGGGAGTTAGAGAGAGCAACTGATTACTATAACGACGACCGTATCGCTGAAAGGAGGGCAGGTATAGTTTACAAAAGGAATGCTACCGGATGGAAATGTTGTAGCTGTAAGAAGTCTGAAAAGATGGACGAAGCTCAAACAGAACACTTCATTAATGAGGTGGTCATACTTTCCCAGATCAACCACAGACATGTTGTCAAATTGTTAGGTTGTTGTTTAGAAACTGAGGTTCCACTTCTGGTATATGAGTTAGTCTCCAATGGAACTCTTTCTGAACACATCATAAATCAGATAAGATGAGCCTCCCATGAAATGGTCAGATCAGTTAGAATTGCTAAAGGAAGTTGCAGGGGCAATAGCCTACATGCATTCAGCTGTTGATATTTTAATCCTATCATGAGACATCAAGTCTAGTAACATACTGTTGGATGGAAATGTAGAGCGAGGCAGCCAGTTTTGGGATTTCGAGGTCTGTTCCAACTAAAACTCACTTGACTACATGTGTGCAATGGACATTTGGTTACTTGGATCAGGTACTCAATCAAACTAGTACACGGAAAGAGCGATGTTTATAAAAAGCTGGAGTTGTTCTTGTCGAACTCTTGACAGGACAAAAGCCAACTTCTAGTATATTAGATATGAGGACATGGGATTGGTTGCATATTTCATATCCTCAGTAAAAGAAAAGCATCTCTTTGATGTGTTGGATCCACAAACTGTTGCAGAGGGAGAAAAAGAGGAGATAGTAAGTTTGGTCAACCTTGCGATGAGATGCTTGAAGTTGAATGGGAGGAAAAGGCCAACCATGAAAGAAGTTTCTTGGGAGCTGGAAAATATTATGAAAAAGCCTAAAAAAAATTTGGCTGCGGAACTAAGCTACCAGCTGCAAGAGGACTACTACTTCTTTATGGATTCATCAAGGCCAAGTTTGGACCATGGAGATAGTCTTGAAGAAATCAGAGATGAATTGGAGCTAGACATCCAAGAGCTACTGAATAGCTCATCATCTTCTACATGCAAGAGTGGTTGAGATTAATTAATTTGTAACAATCTCATTGTGGAGTTGATCATATGACTGTGCTAGCTAGTAATAGTAGTATAGTACATAGTTGCTTCTTGCGAAACCAGTGATTGGACTTTTGTGGTTCATTTCATCAGTAATTCTATATATATAATCAGGGTCTGTAATTTACTTATTGTTTTTTGTTGTTAAAAACAAGAAGAATAGGAAGACATGTTTAGTTTCCAATTTGTTTTTATATAAAAACATAAAAAACAAGAAGAATTTTCAGAAAATACATTTTGATGTTATTTGTATTTTAAAAAATTATTCTGAATAACAATTTTAAAAATGGGAACTAAACAGGGCTTTGGATGCATCTATGAAATAGCATATATCAGCATGGTTAAATATCAGCTCATCCATTTTCAAAGCTGGTGAAAAGGTTTTACTAGCTAAGGCTGATATGATCATAAAGTTTAGAATTATTAGGACGGCAGTGATTCTTGGAGTTTCCATCAGCAGCCACCACTTTCATAAATAATGGACCCCCTCTCCTCTCTATTGTTGGATTTACAGTTCATTCCACCACTTACATCTTTCCAAGTCTAGTCAAACATCCTATATATCCCATGTTCAAGTATAACCAAACGACATTCAACCAATCATTCAAGCAAGTACCAATCATTATATAAAGATTATGAGTAAGAATTATGTTTAATTGTAAAAACAAACTATCATTACTGTAAGTTTTACAGCCACCCCCTCCGTCTGAAATGTATTTTTTTCGTTTTTTCATCCTTGTTAGAAGAGGTGGTTTTGGCATTTCTTAGCCTAAAATCACCACTCCCATTGTTTCTTCATTCAGATTTGGGCTTTCTTCCTAAAGAAAGTGGTTTCTTCTACCCGATCTAAGTTTTCTTTTGATTTTCCTTTGTTTTCTTATGTTTTTGTCGTCGACTTGTTACGGCGTGTGGTTGTTCGTTTGTTTTTTTTTTTTTGTGTAAGCGATTGACAGTAGCATTGTGATAAAACCAGAGAAGTCATATCAAATCTACTCATCGATTTTCAAATCTTGGTATTCTAGGCATAATAGGATTTGAGCCGTTTCTATTTTCTATTAACTTGGATGCTATGTCATCCTCTAATGTGTTTAGCAATTTGATTTATGAAGAATTTGAAGGCTAAAACTCTAGAGGAATCCAGACTCACATCTTATTTCGTAATGAAAGAAAATAGGAAATAAATAGTTTACAGATTTGAGATAATTCTGGAAAGTGACAATATCACCGGACAAAATTTCTCTTACAAGGAAAGTGAATTAAACCACGGTCCACTGGATTTGGGTAATCATATAGATGGTATATTGCATTAGTCGGGGGAAGGTTAAAAGCGGAAAGAGAATGCAAATATGGAAGAGAACATGCACGGGCATGAGGCGACGTGGGCTTGATTTTCAACACTCCCGCCATTACCGTGTTAGCCAGATATTGATCATTCCAAGTTTTTTAAATCGGATCTTCGTGGTTGCTTTCGAGCAAGAGCTTTCGTGAGAATGTCAGCTGTTTGACAGTTTGTTTGGAGTGAAGGCGACTTTGAAAAATATCTGTTCAATCTTTTTCCTTGATAAAGTGTCGATCTATCTCCACGTGCTTAGTTCGATCCATGATGAGCGGATTTCTTGCGTCGCATTGTTTTGGTTTGTGTGGTGCCAGCATATGGGATGCTTCAGCGGACGTGAATTCTTCTAACAACCTGTTCAACCAGATTCCCTTGCAGATACCTTGTGCCATAGCACGAATTACGCATAAACATACTCTTGCTACCACTTGATTGTTTCTTGCCGCCATGTAACGAATTCCCCGAATTAAACGAGCGATAGCGAAGTTGATCTCCGTCGATCGGAACGCCCGTCTTGCATCTGAAAAAATCTTCAATCTCTTTCTTTGTTGTTCTTTGGAAGAAGAGACCCTTTCGGTGTCATTTGAGGTACCTCGTGTGCAGTCCCATGTGATCATGTGTTTTGGTTGATTATTCCTTGAATTGACTTACCGGCCACTAGCAGGCCGTGTACGGCCTTGTATGAGAAAAGATAGATGAGTTTCCCCACAAGGCGTTGATATCTTCCTTTATCAGGCTGGAGGACTTCCATCACTTTCTTGAGTTTTACGATTGAATCCATAGGTGTTTATAACGCTTGGCTTGCATCCTGGCATCTGTTTCATTGAAATGATCCAGAGCATCTTTCCGTTGTGAGGCTGCCTCTACCTCTTTGACTTCCAGCAATCTCATTCGAGAAAAGTATGGGGTTTCCAAGGTCCTTGATCTCAAATTCCTTTGTCAGTAATTTTTTAAGTAGGTCAATTTTCTCTTCATGATTACCAGTCAAAATTATGTAGAATCTCACCTCGATGATAATGGCGGCTCACTTACAGGAAGTGTTTCCCGCAACAATGTGTGATCGGGATTGACATTGAGCGAATCCGTACCCTTTCACTGTAGTGAGCCAGTTCAAACCAGGCCACGGGAGATTGCTTGAGACCATCTGAAAGTTTTGAGATACTATGAGCCTTGTTGAAATTCGATGTGATCTCGAGCGCGGGAATGTCGTGTAAACTTCTTATCTAAGTCACCAGCTTCAGGGAAGGCATTTTCACATCAAGTTGGTAGGCGACCAAATGAGATTAGGTACGCCAGGATAAAAATGCGGCGACGGAGTGTTGGGCTTGGCAAGCCCAGACAAATTTTCTTGATAGTCAATACCATATGATTGGGTGAATCCTTTTGCGATAATAGGAGCCTTATGCATCACATTACCATGCCTTGTACTTTCTTTGTGAAAATCCGCCATGACTGGTTTCTTACCTCTCGGAGAATTCGAGTAATTTCCCATGCCATTCTTTCCAGCGCCCAAACTTCTTCATCATTGGCCTTCACTTAGGATACTTGAGCTTCACAGAACCATCTAGGAACTTGTATCTGTGATGTTAGAAGTGAATGCACGAAAGCACGTGGGTGATAGCTTATCATAAGAAATAAAATTTCCAACTGGATCTTTGAGTGCATGATCTAACTCCTTTCCTCAAGCTATAGGCATATTAAGAATATCCATTTTCTAACTCTGAATCAGGTACCATAAAGTTAGGAGCATTACTACTTGGAATTTTGCTTGATTAGAACGAACAAACCTCATATGGATTCTTTGAGAAAGTGCTCCTTCCTCTATTTCCTCCTTGGATGTGCTCATTATCCACAAGTCAACAATAATTCCGGGCTGATTACATGACTCTATAGGAAACTTGATTTTTAGTGGTGATGGGTGACTCACTCAGCTCAAGTTCCAAAGCGATATTCTGAGGTTGAATTCTCCCCTGAATATCAATTTTGGGATGTATTTGGGTTCAAATCATGTATCATTGAGATATAAATTACTCTTATGATGAGATCTTCTTCTTCTTGCTGTACTAGATGTAGCATTCAGGATAAGTTTACTTCTATGTTGATGTTTCAGATAACAGATTAATACCCGGTGGGGCGATGGATATGAGGCAATTAATTTGGAAGAAAGTTTAAGTGTTTGACAAGGTGTTTGGATTTAGTACTAGACGGCATCCTATTGATGGTGAGTTCGCGTAAGGATAGCTTCCCCCGAACAATTTTGGTACATTCGTGAGAACATTAGCGATCTAGCCACCAACAAATGCTATTTTCCTTTCATTTGTCGTTTTGTTGTGGGGTATCAACATGAACTTAAGTGAACTATCCCTTCTTTGCTAGAAATTCTCCTAGAATGGAGTTAAGTAATCCACAGCATTATCGGACTTTAGAATTTGTATTTTTGATTAGGTGGAGTGCGAATCATATTTTGAAATTTTGAATTTGACTTTGTTTTGATTTTCTTTCATGAATACCACGGTAATCTGGTGTAGTCATCTATGAATGAGACAAACCACCTAGTACCGGTTACATTTTTTATTCTTGACGGACCCCAGATATCGCTATGAATCATTGAGAATGGACTAGACGCTTTATAGGGTTGAATGGGAAAATGAGACCGAACTTGCTTTGATAATTGTCAGATTTCACACTCAAAGGATTTTGGATTTTTATTAAATAATGAAGGAAATAAATGCTTGAGAATGCATAACATTAGAGGATGACAGCGATAGTGCCCGCGACATAATTACCGCTATCGTTATTTTGACATGAGGCAGAAACGAAATTACACGATTGCATTTGAGAGTTGTTCTTGTGGATCGTGGTGCTCATAAGGATGTAGAGTCGGAGCATTCCTCGACCATTGCCAATCGTCTTCCACGAATCAAATCCACGAAATTCACGGTGAGTGGAGGAAAAATTAGTAATACCTCTTTTCATAGTGAGTTTACTAATTGATAGATTACAATCCAAGTTAGGAACAAAGGAGGCGGGTTTGAGTAAGATCCCTTGATAGCACAAGCGAACTGTCTCAAACCGAAGCCTTTGACGAGTGAACCATACGCTGCCAGTTTGTTAAATTATTTGGACATAGGCTATATGTATAAAATTGTCGCGTCTCGAGTCATATGATCGGATGCTCCTGAGTCCACGATCGAGGTTTTTCGTTTCTTACCAACAATAAAGGCGCAAAAATTACCTTTGTGAGCCAAGGTTACGGAACCAATGGCGTTGGAAGATGTGCGGTTGTGGCGTGACATAAGAGGAGATAGTAGTTTTACGAAGCATCTCCATTTGCTCCTTATTAAAAGGGCTAGCTTGATTTGTGGCGATTGTTCATCGAAGTCACATGATTACCTCGTCCTTCTTTACTCAAGTGGTTGGCAGCGTGGCTTCCAATCTGGCGGTTTCCATGAATCTTCCAACAGAACTCTCTCAGTGACGGCTTTACGCAATGATCACCCGAGGTCTTCCTCCTTTGAATTTTTTAGCCGGTTGTCAAAGAGTGAATAGTCTTAAAATGAGCTTTACGCCATATTCGGTTGTTGATGGGGATCCCATCATGAGATTTTTCAAACTTTTCTTTGACGGACTTGAATGCCTCTACGAGGCTAGGTAAGGATTTACCTCCCATAGTTCACCTCCCGATTTCATCGAGGTTTTGTTCAATCTAGCAAAGAGAAATTTAAACACACGTTTCCCTTCGATAATCTTTTTATACGACAAACCATCGATGCTTCAAGTCAGTTATGAACCTCAAACGCTATCAAGTTGACGCCATAGGCAGTAAGAGTATTGAAATATTCGATTGCAGTAAAGGATTGTCTTGGCGTAAAATGCGTGGAGGATGCAACTGTCTGGATGATTTCGGAGCGTGTTTTCCTTGTCGAGAGCGTTTCTTTGCCATGTCCCGATTTCTTTAGCGATATCAAATAGCGAAGAATTTTTCGCCATGCATTGGTCATAGAGTTGACTAGCGGGACATGACCATATTATTTTACGCTATCCACTTTTTTGTGGGTTTGGTGCTGTGGTTCATGAGTGCCCATGAAGCTCGTTGATGTAGTCATCTTTCCTTTCCCGTATAAACATTAATATGGTGAGACCATTGCAAAATAATTTGCCCATTCAATTTATATAAGCCGATTGAGAAGATAGAAGTTTCCATCGATGAGAGGGGTCAAGGCGATGAAATGATGACATCGGAGAAGAGGAGGATGAGTTGGTAGCCATTCCAAACGGCTGGGCCAGTATTTAGGCATAGCGAAGATGGAGAAGAGACGAGGATTAAACACACTACGATACCATGAAGGAATTTGAAGGCTAAAACTCTCGTAGGAATCCCGGACTCACATCTTATTTACGTAATGAAAGAAAATAGGAAATAAATAGTTCTGATTTGAGATAGTGCAGAGAGTGACAATATCCTTGGGACAAAATTTCTCTTATACAAGGAAAGTGGAATTAAAAACCCCACTCGCCCACCTTGCCGGGATTTGGGTAATCATATAGATGGTATATTGCATTAATTCAGGAAAGTTAAAAGGAAAAGAGGACGTTAAATATGGAGAGAAACATGCATGCATGAGGCGACAGGCTTGATTTTCTTTCAACAATTTATGTGTTTAGATGTAAATGTATTACTGCTTCTAAATCAATGAAATTTCCTTAGTTTTCATTGTCAAAAAAAACTATCATTATTGTTATTCTTATCTTGTCTTTTTAGACAAATGGCTTCATTTAAAAGATTAGTATATTTTATTTTCTCATCTTCCTCGGAGGCATGATTATAAATGTATTTGTCAGTATATGAAGATTGCACTACTCTCATTCTTCATACTTGATCCTTTTTCCTAGTAGATAGTCTTTGGTGATTTTCTAACATTACAGCTTGATGGCTGCTATATTGAGATAAGATTTGTCTAAAGACAAAGATAAGGGAAGACAGTCATGCATGCATGATGAGATGAATGGACTTGCTTTGTTTTTTTTGGCTTTTTTCAAATGCTATAAGATGAAATTAAGATGGTTGACCACGTGGTCCATATAACAGTGATGTTAATTTATTTCCGAAAGCACAAAACCCCACATGGTTGCGTTGTCTGCCTTGTAATTAAGGGTTAATCATGTAATCAATTAATGACCAGAAATTCCTTGCATGGCTTAGTGGACTAACGCTGTGGCTTGTAGGAAAAACAAGCTGAGAGATGAGAATGAAAATGTGGCTGCAATGGTTGTTGCTTTTGAGCTTCTTTTGCCTCTTATGCCCATGCATAGGAAGACCAATAATTGAGATGCTTGAGTCAATAATGTGTCTATAAATATATTTGTTCGATTGTCTTGCTATCTAGACAATCTCATGGGATACAACGAGGACGTTGTGTCTGCATGAGGTGGGTGTTTGTTTTCCAAGAAAACATGAGAAAAACATAGTGAATGATGGGAAATTTTGCTGATTTTTTGTTCCCTGTGGCTGCAGTTATGGTTATGATCCTTTTGGGCTCAGCAAGAAGCCATCGGATTTCGCCCAAGTGAAACTGTTATTGATTCTTCCTTCTTGCCTTGAACTGTAATAACGTAAATTTGCACTGGATTGTCTAGACATTAATAAAAGGATCTGATTTATTCCAATGATGACGATAATTTGTTGCAGATACCTCAAGCATATGAACTGATCCACGCCCGATGGGCCATGCTTAAAGTAGCTGGCTTCACTATCCCTGAGGCCTTCAACAAATTCGTGCCAACTGCGGCCCTGGAGCTGTCTGTCTGGGTCTTACTTCCTAACTTTTCTTTTCGAATTTTTTCCAAAATATTTATCGGATAAGGGAGAAAGTTCTTGTAATTATATAAGTATGGACTCCTTTTAAGCCGTGAGGGCCCTTAGACCAAAAGAGGATAATATCTACATGGTTAGATCGAATCGTTATAAATGGTATCAGAACCGAATCTCTAACCCTGGTGGGGCTCTATGTGTAGCTATTGTCCATCTCTAAAGCCGTAAGGGCCCTTGGACCAAAAACGGATAATATCTATATGGTTTGATCGGATCGTTTATAAATGGTATCAGAATCGATTCTCAACCCTGGTCGGGCTGCATTCCGTGTGTAGCTATTGTCTACTTCAACCCAAAAAGACTCGGCCGACAATATGTACAAGATTGGACGGGATCGCTACACCATTTCCTTGGATTCAGATGAAGCTTGAGGACTGAAAATCTTGTGTAATTTAGTTGTGTGATTCCTGTAAATGTTTATGAATATATAATTGACAAGAGTATTGTTTCTGAACTGAATGCAGACAGGAGCTCTACCCTGATGGGAACACACTATTAAATTACTTCTCGGAAAGAACATCCCCATTAACCTTATTGTTGCAGTTATTACGAAGTTGTTCTTGTTGGTGGTGCTGAGTGCTACAGAATAATCAATGGCTTGGTATATATAAACCTCTACCCAACTTTATTTGATTATGCAATCAGGTTAGAAAAATGAACCCGTCTTCAGGTTGCATTCTTGATGTCCATGCCCAAGGTCATTGCTTCATTGTTTCATCAGTACCGCTTGTTAGTCATGAATGGATCAAGGTGAACGGAACCGCTTTTGTTTTCATGGCACAAGTGTCTTGACCATCATGTTTTCACGAAGGAAAAAAAAAATCCATAGATGAATATTGGACTCTAATTATAGAGAAAAAGAACAAATAAGAGAAACAAAATTATATGATACGTTACAACGGTGGTTTTGTGCTGGTTAAACTCCAGAAATGCACCCTTTATATTTATCCACTGTTGGGTCGAGTCAGGTCAGGTAAGCCCATTTGGACACCCAAATCCAACATCTCCCACTTGCTCAAGATGAGCCGATAACCCAATCACATATCCATAGTCCTTTATATTCCATATTTGTTTTGATAGCTAAACACTTAAGTTATAATATAATAAATTGTCTCCATCGGGACTCAAACCCGTCTTTTTTAACATTGAGATCTCTATTACATGAGTTAGACATGTATAGGTTATATTCCACATTCGAAGGTCATTCATATAGACAAATGAATGTTAACATGATTTTGTTTTGCGTCCTTTTGTTGGTAGGATTTGGAGGACAAGCTTCACCCAGGAGGTCCTTTTGATCCATCGGGGCTTGCAAATGACCTAGACCAGGTTACACTGCTGAAGGTGTAGGAGATCAAGAACGGTAGACTGGCGATGTTCGCCATGCTCGGCTTCTTCATCCAAGCTTATGTCACCGGAGAAGGCCTCGTCGAGAACCTTGCTGCCCATCTGAGCGACCCCTTCGCAAACAACTTGCTCACTGTTATTGTCGGAACTACTGAAAGAGCTCCTACCCTGTAATTTTTCTTCGCTCAAAATTCTAAATGCATTGTACATCTCAGTGAGACCTTTCGAGGCATTTAAAATTAATCCCTTGTACTTGAAATTCCAAACTATTCTACTTCATAGAGATCTGTCATTATTCATCAATGGTTAGGTTATGTGGTTATGAGATTTAAGTCTAATTTGATTGAGCTGTGATAATCACAAGTCTACTTATAATGTCCCAATTCGACATGGGATGTGACAAGTTAATTTAACGCGCATAATGTAACGCCTTCATGGTGTCACGTGATTATGAGACCAAAATGTAATAGACCCTCATATTAGAGTCGAGGATTAGGTCTGATACCATTTATAAAGACCTGGTCAAATCGTGTAGATGTTGTCTGCTTTGAGCCTAAGAGCTCCTCATGGTTTTAAAACGTGTGTACTAAATTGACATATGCTCATTCTTATATAGTGTTAGATAGTTCCCTATCTGACATTGGATGTGACACTACCATATATGGTATAAACACAAATTATATATAGCTGGTAGTTGAGTTGTTTGGCCTAAAGCCAACTTTGAATTCTATCCTTTAAAGCAGATCTTGGAGTTTTTAATTAGTTTGAAATCCCAAATCATTTGTCAAATTAGCTTAATTAAACAAATTGAAACAGCCTGATTTTCTTTGAACTTGTAGTCCAAAGGTGCCTGAAGGGCTCATGTTTGAATTAGAACTCATCCCACTAGAAGAACTCATGTTTGAATTAGAACCCATCCCACTAGAACTCATCCCCCTATCTGACATTGGAAGTGACACTACCATATGTAGTATAAACATGCCTTTTGTCGTAGTTGAATTGTTTGGCCTAGCCAACTTTGAATTCTATCCTTTAAAGGCATTCGAGTTTTTAATTAGTTTGAAATCCCAAATCATTTGTTAAATTAGCTTAATTAAACAAATTGACACAACCTAATTTTCTTTGAACTTGTAATCCAAAGCTGCCTGAAGGGCTCATATTTGAATTAGAACTCATCACCACTAGTAGCAGCTATATAGACTATGTATGATCCACTGGTCTCAGCTGTAAATGTCTATCCTGGAAAGCAAGTGTACTGGTGAGAAACCCGCACATAAACCGATTGATCGACATTCCACAACATAAACATAATGCAAAGCCATGGGCAGACATCAAGGAGTATGCTTTGGTTGAGAAAGTCCTATAAAATGATATGAGAATCGATTTCCACCCCCTACAAGTGAGACCTTTGAGTGAGTATTTTAAGTAATCTAATCTTATGAGAACAAAGTAAAAATGTTTCCGAGTACTATATAATACCAATTAAAGAAAGTTTTTATTATGTATGTTTGCATAACAAACATTTCTTAATTGGGTAATTATTTATAACTTTTTAAAGCTGTGAGGTACATTGGTTTAGACTAAACAATATATACATGAAAGGAAACGATTTATATAATCTAACAGCAGGATAGCATATATTAATTTGTTCCTCAATGTAAAGTATACAGAATGTAGATATCTGAAAAAGTCATTTATAAATTTTACTTTTGTGATATAAGTCGGTTTCTGTGTCTCAGAACTCTGTCCACCATTTCCAAGAAGCTTCAATATTACAAATAAGCCATTGACAATGGTTTAGGCCACTCTTAATAATGGGAAAGTAGGTTTCAAGTTATTAATTTGAAATTTTGATTTAGGTTGTTGTGGGTTATTAAGCAGAAAAAGGTATGATAAATGAATGTACTATCATACCTTCAACGAATATATTTCTATAACTTAGCACGTACTAGTATATTTAATAATTACATTAAGGTATTCATTAATTAGTAGTAGTACATTAATTTGATCTGTAATTATTTTTTCGTACCTCATCGAATCTGATCGGGTCATATAGGAACAAGGTTCAAGCCCACTGGTCTGATTAGATGCCTCACCAGATACATCACTACACTTTCACTCTGACATCTATCAGAATAATAAATCCGCTTCTCGCTCTCACCGTAACCTTCTTGAATTTTCAAAACTTCCATTGTTCCATCCTCTCAAGGGCAAAGAACTCGTCGTTGTCTTGACTATGTTATCGAGGGCTCTAAGTAAGTAGGAATAGGAGAGCTAGAAATTTATCCTAGGATGGACTTACTACAAATTAATTAGATGCTTTCAGTAATTATCCACTCCGTATTTGGCTACTCAGCGTTTACCATGGGCATGATAACTGATACAACAAATGTGAGTCCAAACCACCTAAATCAATTCTTCACTATGTATATGTATAATAATTTAAATCGATAACTTGAAACCTACTTTTCCATCTAATAAATATCATTGACACATGCACTCGAACAAATGGTCAATAGTCTGGGAAAATCAAACAAGATGAGGGATCCATGAGATTGTACGGTCAAGTTATGCAACACATTTTGTAACCTTTCTTGGAACATGTGTGGAAACGTTTAACTAGTACTTTCAGTCAGTAAAGTCAAGTAGAAGAAATTAAGAGCATGCAATTGCAATTGCAATTGCAACCCACCCCCACATGCTTCGCACATTTGTCACCATTCAATTCCCCATTGAAATTGGATGTCTCAGAAGACCACCAGTTTCTTGATCCAACCAAAATTCAACGCACATTAATATTCTACGCGCCTTAGTCTGTGTGAAAACATGCAGTATTCTCACCGCCGTCTTTTTATAAATAATAATATTTCAATGAACTTCACGGTCCGTCAACGCCCGTCCATTCGGGGTTCAAGGGCATCACGGACCACTCCGACTTTCCATATTTGTTTTAAAGTATTCGGTCAGGACACTTTATTGGGGTTGAATACGGTTGGATTAACCTAACTGTGCCACTAAAAATATATCCATCATTGGTTTTCAATTTGTTATTTATATAAACCAATATTTTAAAAATCGAACCGATGATTGAATCAGAAAAGTTACCGTTTCACGGTTCACTGGTCGGACCGATGGTCAAACCGTGGTTGAACCGGTGACGTAATAAATATATTATTTATATTTTAAAATATATAATTAATAATATTTAGATATTATTTAATACTTTTATATAAATAAAATATTTTTAAAATTTTAAATATGTATAATGTTGATATATGAAAACATATTAAAAATGGAAGAAACTTATTTATATAAATATTAACTTAATTAGTAGTAATATATAATTTTGTTAATATCTAAAATAATCACAATGACAGTACAGTAGTAGAGTGGTTCCCTTGTAACTTCTCCTTCCCATATTCAAATCTTTGAGCCTGCATTATTTAATTAAATTTTTTTTAGTTACAAACCTTTTAACCCTACAAGCTTTCTAAAGCAAAACGACGTAGTTTTGATGTAAAAAGTATCAAAACGACGTCATTTTAACTTTTAAAAAAAAAAATTTGTGGCAGTGAACAGGCTGGTTCATCTGGTTCACCAGTCTGACCGCCGGTTCGGGCGGTTCAAAGCCGGTTCAATGCAAAAATGGTTTTTTGATTCAACCGAACCAATTTTGTGGCCGGTCGACGGTTCTGGTCCGGTTTTCAAAACATTGATATAAACAAAAAATTTAACTATAAACATAGTTAATTGAATCTTCGATTAACCATTTGTTTGGTTAACTATATATCGGTTTTTGGTCAACCAGAATTAAAAGACAAATTTTTAATTCCATAATTGTATATTAAAGTTCAAATTCCAATAATTACTATAAATACAATAAAAATGTAACAAAAAAAATGAATAAATTGTTATCAATTCATTTGCAATCTTATGACATTTGGTTCATTTATAATACATTCAAATAATATATGAAATGTGTGATATTAGATAATTTAATCACGATTTTTTTTAATCAACCACATTTTAACAACTTCAATAAAAAAAGAAACTATATCCAAAATAATCACAATATATATGTTTTGATTTAACGATATTAGATAGGTCTAAAGAGTGTCTTATATACTACTAACATAAGTACATAACCATGAAATTTGATGCATAATGTTTTCCTCCAATTTCAAAAGCAAACATTATATCAAAATATTAATGTAACCCGCTAACCAAAAAAATTTTTATAGTAATTCATCCGTAAAATTTTAAAAACTATGAATATTAAAGTGGAATTATATTGATAAAATATCAATAGCACATTTGTAAGATTATTTTCATAAATTATACGATAGTGTTGACCTATATAATTTATTGTCATAACTGTTATAAATATTGGATTTTGAATGACCATAATGACACACTGATTACGAGATCACTTATTATATATGCTGATTACAATGTCATTCATTATGTACATCAATTAATGTATCATTTATGTAAAGGTTTTTGGCCTTCTCACTATAAGCCTATAAATAGGCCTAATCAGCATGAAATGTAGATCATCAGAATTTCCTCTGAATTCTCTCTTTGTCTCTTCCTTATTTCTCTCTAATTCTTTTTGATTTGTCGTTATCGGCACGCTCTCTTGGAAGCAATAGTTAGTTCGAACATTTGCCCCGAACTATCCTCCCGGTAGCATGGATGCCTTTCCCGACGCCACCTCAGTCAATATCATTGGAGATATTTGTCAAGTGATTTGTGCTTTGTCATTCTATTTTACGGAAAAGTATTTTCCCCCAGTGCTTATTGGCCCCTTCTAATGTACTTATTTCAGGTCTTGTCAGCTTGATGACGACTCGTTAAAACCATGATATTCTACGAGGTGGTACTATTCTCCACCTTCAAGATGCCCTTTATTCCACCCAGTAAGCGCCCAATTTGCTTAGTTTAAGGATATCACTTGAATGGATACCATCTAGAAACAATGAGTGATGACACTAGTGAATTTCTCCTCATTACTGCCACTCATGATGACACAAAATGTATTCTTGAAAAATTGCGATCATTAGAATGTGGTTTATATCTCACCACCATTACTATTGTTGAATCTTATGCAATTCTGAACCCGAAGTTCAGCAATTCACCACTCATTGTTCTATGGCATGAACGACTTGGTCATCCAGGCACCTCTATGCTTAGGCGTATACTTCACCAATCTAATGGTCATTCCTTGACCAATGGTCATATATCGAGTCACAATCATTACAAGCTTGTATTGCTTGTACTCAGGGAAGTTTATCACCCGACCTTCTTCTCTAAAAGTCGATTCTGATCCACCTCAATTTCTCGAACGTATTCAAGGAGACATTTGTGGACCTATTGACCCACCTAGTGGACCATTTCGTTATTTTATGGTTTTGGTTGATGCATCAACTCGTTGGTCTCATGTTTGCCTTCTTTCTACTTGAAACCTTGCTTTGCTCTTTACTTGACAAATATCAAAACCCGAGCACATTTTCCCGATCATCCTATTAAACTATCCGCTCGATAATGCCTGGTGGAATTTTCTTCTAAAGCATTTCATGACTATTGCATGTCCTTGGGTATAGAGATTCAATATCCTGTTGCTCATACACATACTCAGAATGGACTAGCTGAATCTTTCATTAAGCATTTGCAATGGATTGCCTGAATTTTTACTCTTAAGAACCAAATTACCTTTATTTACTTGGGGGCATGCTCTACTACATGCTGGTAACTTGATACGTCTTCGTCGTATTGGTGATCATGATTTCTCTCCTTTACAAATTGTTTCTGGGTCCTAACCAAATATTTCTCATTTACGTGTATTTGGTTGTGCAGTTTATGTCCCTATTCCTCCAAACCAACGTTCCAAAATGGGTCCTCAACGTAGATTGGGTATTTATGTAGGTTTTCGTTCTACATTGATTATACGATACCTTGAGCCTTTAACAGGGAATCTTTTTACGGCTCGTTTTGCAGATTGTCATTTTGATGAATCTGTTTTCCCGCCATTAGGGGGCGATAAACCAATTTATAATATATGGCGTGAAATTACTTGGAATACACCATCATTGTTGCATCTTGATCCTCGTGACTAAAATAATCAATCCAGTTCAAAGAATCTCATTTACAGGATCTTGCAGATCAATTACCAGATGCTTTCACTAATCCGAATAAAGTGATAAAGTCACATATTCCAGCTGTTAATACACCAACACACATTGAAATCCCTATAGGGGATTCGAGAAATGCTATTGCTAGTACATCTAAACCACGTCTGAAACGTGAAGACTTATCGATATCTAAAGATTCTTTCCAAGGAAAGAAAAATCTAATAAGTTGCTTAATTCTCAGAAAGGCGCTTTGATGAAATTACTCCCAAGAGCCTATTACGATACAACACCTCGCTGAGCTAAATACATTACAAGGGTTAAAGGAAACAGTTACAAGAGTAGCCGTAACTTACCAATTATCTCCTATGAATGAAGAGATCTCTATAAATTATATGAATCAAGGAGAAATATGGGACCGTAGAAATACTCTTATTAGCAATGCTTTTCTTTCCGTGTGGCTAAGGGCATTATGCAAAATAATGATGATCAGAGCCACAAACTATAAATGAATGTCGAAATCGATAAGATCGGGAAAATGGAAAGAAGAACGTACAATCAATTGTTTAGCTAAAAGGGAGGTATTTGGACTCAAGAGTTCCAACACCCGTAAAATGTTAGCCCGTTGGATATAAGTAGATGGGCTCAGACGGAAATAAATGAAAATAATGAAATCGTGCGATATAAAGTTTTCCGCCTGTTGCACAAGGTTTTTCAAAGACCCTGACGACTATGAGGGAGACATATTCACCAAGAATGGATGCAATCACTTAGATATTTAATACATTCGTAGCCTCGTAAGAATCAGAAATGCATTTAATGGATGTTGTCACAAAGATATTTGTATGGATCCAAAGATAGGATATATACATGAAAATCCTCAAGGATTGGCATCAGTCACAAAATTTTCAAAACCACGTGGTATGTATTCAATAAAGTTGTAACGATCTTTGTATGGACTTAAACAATCTGGTAGAATGTGGTACAATCGTTTGAGTACATACTTATTAAGAGAAGGATATGTAAATAATTCAATCTGCCCATGTGTATTTATCAAGAAAACAAAAGTCAGTTTGACAATTATAGCAGTATATGTGGATGATTTGAATCTAATAGGGACCCCTAAAGGGCTCCTAGAAACTGCTAATTATTTAAAGAAAGAATTTGAGATGAAAGATCTAGGTAAGACTAGA